>JANSTQ010078773.1:453-14730 GCA_026167885.1 Bergia puertoricense | reverse complement strand
TTATTGCTGTACTTAGTGAGACTTTCATTATGGGACAAGGAGAGCTTCACCCTTTAAAAGACTAGGTAAACGTTTGGGCAAACACACACACACACACACACACACGATCAAATGGTCCATCCACTACTAAACTCCGATCTGACAGGTCCCTTAAATACAACAAGACATCAGTTTGTTTCCAGATCTTTCGAAACTAACGAGTTTTCTTAAACGACTTTGGGGATTTACTTCTTTCAAATCCTTAGCGATTAGCATGTTTTAAACTGAATGCGTTAGTAATCGATCGTTTGCACACTAGGGACGGTAACTTGTCTTAGACGGAAAACTCGTGTTGGAAACCAAATACCAAAACGGAATAGAAACAATTTTAGACGGATATCGCGTGTGTATTGACCAACATTTTAGACAAGTTACCCTTCTCTAGTAGGAAAACGATCCGGCATTCAGTGAAATTTGACTTTTGCTGCGAGATAATTGAATTTTATAGCTACAAAAAACTATGAATCCTAAAGTTACTGCTAGTTACTCCAAATCTAAGCCCACCTACAGCTATTTAAAAAGTTTTCTATCGAAACTGAAGTAATTGGAGTCAGCAAACAACATAAATTTCTACAGGTTAATGCGAGATTCCAGTTGCTAGCGAAGCATGGCCAGCCGGGGAATCTCCCTATATATTGCCTGTTCGGCCAATTGTTGCAGGTACTTTACCCACGGGTTGAAACTACCGGTAAAAATCAAATGTGTGTCGCGTCTTTAAGAGCAGATATCACCGTTCAGTTGGTCACATGTGTAAAAAATTGATCGCAGAGCAAATATAATTACGAAACATAACACTGTATAAGAACGAGTACGAGGTTTGACAATCTACATGCGCATGTGCAACTAGTGTTTACCACATACGTGCAAACAGCCAGTCACGACTGAAGGTTTGAAGACAATCACTGGAACTCATTTTGTTTCTATTTTTAATCAATTAAGCCCAGAAGGAGCTACATAAAGAAATAACACAGAGGTTTATCCTAAGATGGCAAGAGGATGGACTGACTTTGGCCGAGTCTTGCCAAGATGTTTCGGTCATTTTAATTAATCACGGAGTGTTTTCAATCTCACAAAAAGAAATCGACACTTAAAATGAAGGGCTGCTTTACTCTCATTTTCTAACAAGCACTAAATGAGAAAACTAAAAAGTAGTGAGTTATTTCGCGAACAACAACGGTTAACAACTGCTGTAACCTTCCGAAACTCCCTCCCCCTTCCAACAACTGAACTGAGAATCTAGTCCACAAAATAAAAAAAACCCACAATAAATAAATGTTAGCATTTTAAAAGATTCCTGTAGGTTATTTAGAGTTAATTTCAAACCTGTAATCTAGCAAACTAATTGGTGTCTCTTTTGAATTTATCTAATAGCAACATGCTGTATTGTTACATCAAACCAGTTTTTTCTATTACATTTTAAAGGATGTTAAGGGTGAAAATTGTATTCAACAGAGCTAGCTGGTGGCAGTTTTGTGATCGAAAATAAAGAAGAATATTAATTCTAGAGACTTGTTTTATACGGCACGAATTTAATATTTTTCCAGTGGTAAAACCGTTTTATTTCATTCTACCTATATAGCTTTCGCTAGCTATCACGGGATGATGATAATGAGGTTTGAATTTTGAAACAGATCTCTTAAGTCAATTGTTAAGTACAACAAATGCGTACCAACAACAGTTAAGCGATTCATCCACTAGCTGTAGTTTCTTCAGTATTAAAAATTTCAAACACTGTCGCGGGTCTTGCGAACCAAGAACATTAGATGAAAACAAAACTGATTAAACCAAGTAAGTTAAATGAACTGTCGAGATAATAGATAAATCAGTTGTAGTTGTGGGCTGTTTAGTTTAGGATATATTTGGCTCCAAAGCCAGTTGCAAAATTCAGTCTGCACTGCTTCAAAAGCACTTTCAAATTTCAGTCCGCAAGGATTGTAGAATGCGGTCGGGCACATCGTAACACGTGCATTTGGTGACGCAAACCAATTTTTCCCGCCAAAACTAACTCGTGCACTGCACGTTGTCAGTTTTCAGAAACTTTCCTTGTGTCTCCTTGTAAAATACTTGTTGTTTTTAGATTTATAAAACTTCAATAACTTGAACAAGAATTTTGGTGCACGAAGGAAGTACTAATGTGAATGGAGGAAAGAATATTACTTCTGGTATGAAGCCACGAAGACAGGGTATTCAATATACGAAGAGGGCTCTTTACACAATATTGTTTCCAGTTCTCTGGCTTTCAACTTTCTAAATATGAGGTTTAAACTTTTCCACCGATAACGAATCTTAATTTCTGTATTTAGTGCTTTAAAAACTGTGAAACCAAAGCTCTTGAAAGACTCTTGAATATTGGCTTACACAATTAAAAATGCTCATTCATAAGTTGTTGGGCAGAAGATATGAAAAATTACAACATCTCGGTTAGTCTAAAAGAATGCTTAAAGATATTTTTACTCTGCTACCAAGCAAAACCAGACGTCGAGCTCGGTATTTTATTGTCCGGGTTTATTGTAATGCTAAAATACATGTGGCTCCATTATTTGAACGCTCCTTAGAATAAACAATATGAGCAACGGCCTGGAAAATCAGTTTCAACTACTCCACGTGCCAAAAGCGAGCTACTTTGTCCAAGAAGCGAAGTAAGCAAATATTTATTGAGGCGGAAAATTAGCACAGCTACTTTCTAATTTAAAGCTGGTAATATTTCGAATCAAGAAAATATCTAATTCTTCTACTCTTCACTATCAAGTAAAAATTGCACGAACAATAAAACACTAAAATGCTGTGTTGCTAATTGTTTAAAAGTTTCATTATTATTATTCAACCTATTACCATTTATAACAGCTAAAATGGTTGCTGTGCTTTTGTGGAAAGTTCCGCTTTTTATTTCTTTTACGAGAGCTTAGCTTGAGTTGTGAAAGAATAATGATACACTGATGTGAATGCAAATGAAGACCGAGTGTCACATTAGTCTTTTGTTTACTTCCTTTGTTGTTATATTTTACCTTTTTAAGCGCAGAACGACACCTCTTAAATTGTAAACTTTGGTTGCTGGGCGGTAAAGATTAATTGTGGAAGTGAACAAATTCACTGAACTATGGAACTGCCATTTGTACTACTTTCCAAAAAAAGTCAGTCTTTTTAGCAGGAATATGAAGCAATTCCCATAACTGCTACAGTTGTACAAAGATAGTAATAAAATTTGATGGGAAATGTTACGATAACTTTCACTCATAACGTTTTCTATTCATTTGCGTGAATTTTCTTTCTAGAAATGACAAAAGCACACTTTAGAGCTATATTTGTCTCAAATTCTAATATTATTTGGTGTTTGTAAATAGCTGATAACAACTAGAGTTTTCAGGAGACAAGCTTGTATAATTATTACTTTCGGCAGCGAGATAAAAACTTTGGCAGGATGAACAAAGCAAAGTACATTTCTAAGAACACCTTAGTTTTAATTTCTTAGCTGTTAACTATTTTTTACGCCGAGTTTTCTGGACATATAAAAATATTTTGAGAAAAATTAATTAACTTAATTGTTGCTATAATATGATTTAATAGCAAAGATATCATAGTTAAAACAGCTAGGCGATTTTGTTCGGCTAGTCGTAAAATGTGTTCAGAACTCGGCTAGCCTTTTTAGGTTACGGCCAAAAACAGAATAAAACAAGATCGTTCTGTGAATACTGTTGTCACTGAAATTGATGTGGAAAAAAATACAGTTAGAAATTTATGTTTCTCAAATATTTTTTTATCTTCTTCGCAAATCTATAAGCAGCCTAAGTTTTGTGATAATTCTTTCGTGTGTACTAAATCACTCCACCCAGTCAGGAAACGCTGTTAACAAAGCGAATGCTCCAGCAAAAGGAAGTCGGAGGAAATTAATGACAATATTTACAATTGAAGCTGACATGATGAGTTAATTATCAGAGACAAAAACAAGAATCCAATCTCTGCCGGAACCTTTGTTCTCTAAGGTACTACGGAGGAGGGCAGAAAAAAAACTGTTTTCACTTTGTTACAAAAGATCGTGAAGGAACACAAAAGCGGGCAAAACTACAGATGTTTAACTCTTTTTGATATATTTTCACTCAAAACCTAACTTTGAAACAAATTTCTATATTAAAATATTTTCAGCGCTTTTAGCGGAAACTTAGGGGTAAAACTAAACAAAGTCCAGTTTGCGCCGCCAGTCGTTAACGTTATACTGGTGTGTAATTAATTACTGTGCGATATTATACAACACCACAACAATAGTGATTTGCAAACTGACTAATTGAGATTTACAAGACAGTAAAGTGAGTAAAATTTTAGCAGTAGTTATGAGAGAGTAATTTTTGCGGAAAAGAATATTTCTTGTTAAAACGTCGTGTTTGAAGTCAATCAAATCCTCTAAATGGCCAATAACCAAGTCTGAAGTACTCCCACCTGTGTTTCTCAAGTGCAACCAGATGTCTAATTGGTTTAAGAAGATTACAGGATCATATTCGCGAAAACTACGCAAAACACAATTGCTCATTTAGTTTTAATGGTTTTCCGTTTGTTTATAGTCGCATTAGTAACCCAGAGCCTCGCCCAGCAGCCTAGATACCGAATTTGTGGACAAAGAATTTACGAACAATAGCCATCCGGTTTTTGTTGTGTTGTGGAACTCAAAAACACAATACAGCACGTGTTGACCGTCCACAGTTAAGTACATTCACTAAAATGGGCATTGCCTAATATTACCATACTAATAATCTGGTACCAGAGAGATCTTATAGAATCGAGTTCGCGCCCTCCTACCCGTAGTTTCCCCGATCTTGTGCAAAATTTCGATGCTTTACTTGCAATGATTCCCTAACCCAAAATGCAGCAGTGTCGTCGCGGTGATTTAAGCGCGGGAAAAGTCACGCTGCACGCCGCGGTAGTACACCTTCAAGACATCTGTTAGCTTAAGAAACATTCCTGGGACAAAAGAGGTCTTTTTTGCCAACCGCGTGCTTAAAATTGCGTATGTATCAAGCGCGATAAGTCTTTTTTTCTTTAGCAAACGGTCTTTTGTACTGCACAGTACTTTATTTGCATACAGTTCCTTCTCGTTATAGAGCCAGAGGTCCCCGGGTCACGTGTGTTTACATAACAATCTCAGACATATTACCTGTGAAAAGGCAGCTCATAGATTCAACATGGACTCACGAAGCGTGTTGGGAGTTTTATATTTACAGGTTTTCTACCCGCAATATCAGGTTCTTTATCAGAAATCTATTCTCTCCTTCCGTCTGCATGCCGCTGCAGAAGTGCACCCAAGCTTGGCTCTCTTGGTCGCTTCCCTTTTTACTGACTATAAAGGCGACTACAAAACGAATCAAAACTTCAGATTTTGCTTGGCACCGTTATGTGATTGGTTGAAGAGGCTAACAAAAGGAACAACAAAAGAAATAAAGAGTCCTCGTGGCAAATCTTATTGTCACTGAAATTCTAAAAAGTTCGCCGAGAAGGGTTTACAAACCTTTTCCTTGTATTGTAACCAACCCTTTAACAGTCCTGAGTGAATTACAGCTCTTTAGTCCATTGCTACCAAATTCGCCATGTAAAAGCAAATGGAAAGTAAATGTCGCTCTTTAAAACTAATATAGACGTATTTCGCTGTTAATTAGAAAGCTAATTACGGCATGCGTGATTAATTTTTCATGTCTTATTGAATATTCAGGACTTCGCGCTCCATTTCTCACATTATTTGCCTCGCAGTAGCCAGTGAGCGCTAGCAAATCACTCGCACGTGTCAGTGGTTGAATGTCGAAACTGCTCGCCCAGGGTGAATCTGATTGGTTGATTTGTATGCACGTGTCATTAACTCGTCTGCACCTGTCTTTCTCTCCGCAGGTAAATACCGGTATATTTGTCACTATTGCTCGCAAGTGTTTGCATTCCCAAACACACTCAGGGCTCACATTGCCATCAAGTGCGCAGAGCGCAAGAAGGGATATATAAAGTGTGGTGTCGACATTCCGCGAACACTCATCCATACCAGTCGATCAGCGAGTCGAACCAAACTCACTGACTCTAATCACAACATGAGTACACTCTTTCTTACACCCCACTCAGAAGGCGACGGATTGTCTGTATCCAAACCAGAAGCCGATAACATGGGCCTGAAGGATCCGCAAATTCCAAGACCAAACCAAAATGGCAGTGCGTTCATGCCCGACTCTCATTTGGGGCCTGATGAAAAAAACGGATTAAATGGAGCTGCAAGCTTTGGCATCTCAAATGGACTCAGTTCTATAAGTGGACTGAATGGGTTCAACAGCTTTAACAACTTATCGCTGTCAATGAACCAGTTTCCCTTTTTTCCAAATTTCAACTCGGATCCGTTCTCCATGAAAGAAAGTCCTCACAGACCCACGCACGGTGACGTTTCCTGCGCGAGTCCCAAGTCGGTCTCTCCATACACGATGTCCTCTTCTTCAGACGTACCTCATCCGGGGCAAAAATCCCCAGAAAAGCTCCACAACCAAATGAACATGTTAACCCCCCTTACGCCAGTCAGTTTGCCCTCATTCACGGCGGAGACATTTGCAATGAAGAACGACGCATTAAAGAGCTCTGGTTCTTCTTCACTTTTGCCACCTGCAACTTCGCAATTTAATGCGGGCTTCAATGGGTTTAAAAGTCCCGATCTTGGAAATGTTCCAACCACGGCGACTGATTTTTCTTCCATGTCTCGTCCTCTATTAAACGAGATCAACGGTATGCGATATAATCTATCGCAGGACTCATTTTCACAACACCAAATGGATGTGATAAGCAACCCTGCTCTGCTGCTACAGCCTCGCCCGCCTCTTTGCAGCCCGTCGTCAATGCCTTTCTTTAAGTACGGGTTTCCTCAAGGCTTCCCCCCACTTAACGGCCAATCCATGATGAACCAAATGATGTTTAGCAGTGGCACGGGAGAACAGAGCAATACGAATCGATTGCCTACCCCCACATCTTCTCAACCTCAAGACCCCAGCTCTCTGGAGGACAGCCCAATTCCGACAAACGACCGAACGAAACCAAACGGGTGCAGCGAAGACGTGATCAACGACCTAAACTCCAAGAAAGTCAGCAAAGGCTATCTTTGTGAACTTTGTGGTAAATTGTACACTCGTAAATATGGTCTTAAAATCCACATGAGAATTCATACTGGTTATAAGCCATTAAAATGTAAGTACTGTCAAAAAAGATTTGGCGATCCGAGTAACATGGCTAAACACATTCGTCTGCATGCGGTGGGTGATACGCCGTATAAATGTCAATATTGCGGGAAAGTTCTAGTTCGCAGAAGAGATTTGGATCGCCATATCAAATCGAGGCATCCTAATGGACGTTAATAATGTTATAACAAATAGATACTTTTAGAAAAGAATATTTATTACGAACTTCTATGAAGATTTCAAAATTACATGGCCATTGCATTCATAGAGGCATTTGAAGTTCCCTCACGCGTATAGACTCTTGGTTTATACAAAGCAATAATGATTTTCTTAATACTTCTATCTTTGTATAAAAAGACGGTATTTAGTGTAAAACATTTATAGTACAGAAAAGAAAGATATATGTTTGTATGATAAGAAAAAAGGAACCAATAAAAAAAACGTGCATTGTAAAATGGCTTTTTAGTTTCTGCGCGTAAGACCATTATTAATTAATTACATATTGTTCGACTTGTTTTCCACAGAGTTGCACAAACGCACCGTACAGATAATTAATCGAATCAGTCGTTTTAATGGTCTTTTCTTTTGTTTAACGTAAATAAGCCAAGCTAAGTGCTTTAGCTCCTAATACTAAAGGAGTTTTAACGTAGTTCGTCTTAGTAACAACGAATTTCTTAATCTCCATGGCAAGAACAAAGTACTCCATAAGTTATTTTATTTGAATACTACACTGTGACTACAAAGAGTTATATATTTTGCTGCTGATGTTATTTTTCTAAACAAAACGTGCATTTGGCCGAAACAAAAACGCAGAAGAGCACCACACAGTGCTAAATGAATAGAAAGAACATTTTTTGTTATTCTAACAGACTTGGTTTTATTGGTTTTCGATTGAATCTCGAAGACGACATTGAAAAGCTTTGCTTCGCGTTCGCACATAGTGTAATAGACGTTGCTTTTGTTTACCATAAACTCTCAGTCAAAACTTCAGCACTTCGTCCACCACCCTTTTCTGACACTGAAAAACATCTTCACGTTTCATTTCGCACTCTACTGATATGATACACATACGTTCGCTGTTTCACTGCTATCTACAGCAAGACCATTCAGTAACTTGTTTTCTAGCATTGTAAAAACTGGATATCATAGATTTAAAATATTTGACTGTGTTTGTTTTCTGTTGTTCTAATGTTTCACTTACAATCAAAATGAAAAGTTGTTTTAACTCTAAGACAGCTCAAGCGAAGAAACCATTGCTGCCTCATGATTTAATGTCATAGAAAACCATGAATTTGTTTTGAGATACATATAAACAACACCGCATGCTTCGCTGGGCGCTCACCTCCCAAAATAGCCAGCCGTTTTCTTCGTTGGCTCCCAAACTTTTCGCTTTTAAAAAGATAATTTGATACGATGATGTTGTACGAAACCCGTGAAATAACAATAATCTGCAAAGCAACTTTAAAGTTTCCTCTGCGCATTTAAGTTTCGTAATTTTTTATTGCACTTGAGTGAGAATACAACGAAAAAAATTGAAGGCTTAAATACAAAACACTACTTCGTGGTATTTTTATTTTCTGTTATCCGAATAGACACTGTGAGAGAGATTTGTCTAACTCTTAACTTTTTCCTGCTTAACTCGGCCAGATATGTCAGATATAACAAATTAAAAAAAATGAAAGGATGAAAACTAGATTCCGCTGAGTAAATGGTTTCTCTATTTTCTTTGAACCACCTTTCACAGGCACGAGAGTTTGTTTACTAGCGGCAAGAAGCCAAAGCTGTCGGACATTAAAAAAACTTACCGTTAATTAACAATTTCAGCAAAATCGTTTCTAAGTTAAAATCGAATAGCTCAAACCATAAAGTGCACAACAACAACTACCAGTATTCTATCCAGAACTAATAGCTTATTTCCATTTCTTAAGCCACTGAATTTACACACCCAGCGCATTTCTCGAGGCCAAATCTGCCACAAAAACACAATAATTTCAGCTTGACACTTGGCGCGGACAGTTCTTTATTTTTACCGATAGTATTCCTTAAGACTTCTTAACCGACATTGGGCATTTATTTAGCAATAAAAGTACAACTGGTAAGAGAAAGAGCTGTGATTTTATCGCCACCCGCAAGATCTTCGATCGTTTGGTGTTGTAACAGCAACGATCGGAGTAAATATTGGAGTCTTAACCACAAAAACATGGCGGAGAAAGAACGGCTTCAATCTAGCTTCATATCCATGCTTTTGGAACTCTACACTTCAGTCTTTCGTTGAAATATAATTATAATTTAGAACTTATTTTGTGGAATTTCGGAGTTTAAGGTTGTCATAAGTGTATGGCCGCGTATTTAAAAGCAAAACCGTGTTTTATATTGTACGGCTTCAAACTCCAAAGAAATAAGTCCAGCAAATTCACCGTTACTTATAATTTCGACTACTCACACTAGCAACAAAAGAGCAGCGCAACTAATCGCATGATACTTTCCTATAACAAAGAAGAAAAGAAACGCTTTTGTTGTGCAAACACAAACAAAACATTAGAGACACGTTGAAGTAACTCGAGCCGCGCCGCGCTTGTAAAACAAACAAGAACTTGCCAACAGACATCTACATATACTTCGTATCTTGATTCGTGTTCATTTTGTATAGGCTTTATTATAGGAGAATTATTTTTCGGTTTCTTCAAGGCGTGGTCCACAGTCCGTCCACCGATATCCCTTTTGCACGTGAACTACTTGTGTTATTTA
This sequence comes from Bergia puertoricense, assembly GCA_026167885.1. Classification (NCBI taxonomy): domain Eukaryota; kingdom Metazoa; phylum Cnidaria; class Anthozoa; order Zoantharia; family Parazoanthidae; genus Bergia; species Bergia puertoricense. The sequence goes on along the minus strand of JANSTQ010078773.1, from coordinate 4,762 downwards.
TTATCTCTAAATACACGTGCGCGAGTTTGAATCCACACTTCAAAGCTCTTCGAAATTATGGATAAAGTGTCCTGTGCTCGCAATATCAAAAGCGATTCGCACTTCCGAGGTAATATCATCGCTTAGGATGTCTTCTGTTCTGCGCGCTTTTAAAACACCTAAATGCATACTTCGCTCAAAAAGTGGGAAGAATAGGAATTTGGTTAAGCCAGAAACCCAAGTTTATTTTGGTGTCAAAGGCTTTGTTTGGTAGCCGTGCATGGAAACATGGGGGACAGAAACATAAAACACAGTAAAAATACCATTATAAATTAATGAAATAAATTTTCTAGATTTGATCTTCCTTAACTCATCAGACAGTTTAGTCCTTCTCCGGCAAAATTGCGGAGCTTTGTTTTTACAGGAATTTTCATTTCTTTACATCTTGAAGCAAACAATAACGAGAGGGAGATTGGATAGATGAACTAACTTGTGTTATCAATGTGATTTTCTTCCTGCAGGTACAAATTTGCTGTGATTGTTAGCTTTACATGTGACAAATTGTATCTGCTAATATATTTTCAACCGGTACTTCACAGTGGGACTGCACACAATAATAAACAAAATCAGCTACAAATCCCCAAGCAAATCTTCATCTTTTGTTATCTGGTTCTCCGGGAATTCTTTCAAACAATTTGGTCCAGTAGCCTTACTGAGAACCGATGAGAAAGAAAATAAGAAGGATATCGTTTGTAGAGTAAAAATACCTCACCCAGATAAGTCCAGAGTTAGTATTTGCTTTCCTTACGGATCAGTGGAGCAAACACCGCAAGTTTGAAGTTAGTGATTTTAAACACTGAGGAACACACAAGACCGTACCAGAACTACAAGATATGGCAGGTTTTCAACAGTTCAAAATTCTGTTTTGTATCATCTTGATCAAGTATCTGGTACCCTGTTTCCAGCAAAACCAGCACACCAGTTTTTTACTTGGGAATACACTCCACAAACACCTGAAGAAAACATTCAATTTTTCTTAGTTTAAAATAACGTGTTTTCGATTGCAGTGTATTTCCCCATAGAACCATATTTTCTTTTGTTGCATAGATTATTAGCTCCGCTACTACGTTGAAGCCGGAAATTGGAGTTTGAAAAGATTTTGCCCTTTTGGATCTTGCAGGTGGTTTTAGTGTCTTTGCGCCGCCTCTATAATATCAACTCTCGAATGGTCCATTAGAAACAAAAACGTACACCTCATTACATATTATATATAGATTTTCATATACCCCAACATAAAAGTGCACGAAATAACACCGGATTAAATCTTGCAAATTTTTCCGTGAAAGAACTTTCGCTTCAAACTAAGCATGGAGACTATGTGCTGCGCGAATCACGGAATTGAACACTGATAGGAACCATTACCCACGGTTGTCAGACTTGCTATCAGTCACTAGTTGTACCCCGCGAAGCACAAATATTAACCAAACGAAGCAGGTTTTATGATCTGTTTATTACATGTGTTTGTGCTCATTCTAACACAGCCCGGTACTTTGGTACTGGGATGAGTTAGCCAGAGTTCTCTCTAGAAATACCGAATATGTCTTCCAACTAACGGAATTTTAAACCCTTTATAGGGTTTGTGTTTTATCCACTTCCCGAGCGTCGCAGTATTTTGTCAACGTGGCCCGACCATCACGTTTTCTTTGTTGCATAAGATATGAGATTTTTCAATTTCCGGATTAAAGAATATGCAAAGAAGGATAGAATGACAACAGTACTGAACCACCAAAAACTGTAGCAAGCGGAAAAACAACCAACCAAGAAAAGGCAAAATGAAACTGGTATAAACGCAATTTAAAGAGTGTGAAATGTGAAAAGACAAGTTCGAAAAGTCTTAGAAGTGTTTTAGAATTCGTTGGTCCTGTCGCTGTTAACAACGTGACGATAAAGTTTCGGATTTTAAGAATGAAGCAAAGAAGTAAACTACTCGGCTATTTATTTTGCTGACAACGCATTGAGGAGAAGTTGTTTATGTCCAGCACTCTGGGAAAATGTGATAAGCCGGGTGGGTAACGACGAGCACTTCTATAGTTACACATGTAGAGGGTTTTTATGGAGGTATCTTGACCTTGTTTTCAGTCATTAGTCAGCACAATTTTGGGCCATTTCTCAATGGTCAATTAAGAGGGTCTGATTGGTGATTTCCAATCTCAGTATAGTTAGCTAAATTTTGAACCATTTCTCAATGAACAGTCAGGAAGAAATCGACTACAGCTAAATTCTGGTCCATTTCTCAGTAAGTAGTTAAGAAGGACTAAATGATGCCATCATATTCTTAGTAGTAAGCTAAATTTTAGCTATTTCTCAATAAACTGTTAAGAGGGGCTGAATGCGACCAATCCTATTCTCAGTAGTAAGCTAAGTTTGGGGCCCGCATTCTCATTGAGCTGTTACGAGGGGCCGAATGGAGGTTCCCATTTCTCAGTAGTAAGCTAAATTTCTGGCCATTTCTCAGCAATCATTTAAGAGTGTGTCAATGCGACCAACCCTATTCTCAGTAGTAAGCTAAATTTTGGGTCAATTCTCATGTATATTAAGAAGACTGAATGGAGGTACACTATTCTTAGTAGTAAGCTAAGTTCTGGTCCTTTTCTTAGGACTGAAGCAGTTAAAATAGGACTAAATGGGGCTTCATTTATTCTCAGTAATAAGCTCAATCCTGTGTCATTTCTCAGCAATCATTTAAGAGCTACCCTATTCTCAGTAGAAAGCTAAATTTTGGGCCCTTTGAGTAATCATTTAAGACTGTTCTCAACAGTCAGATTCCAAAAATCTAAATCAAAGTCCCGTTCTCAGTAGTAAGAAAAATTTTGGGCCATTTTTCAGTGATGATTTAAGAGGGTCTGATTGAGGCTATCCTATTCTTAGTAGAAAACTAAATTTTGGACCATTTCTCAATCATTATTACATGAAACATGAGATCGACGCTCACCAGAACTCAAACGCTGCTAGTGGGAGAAGAGAAGGCAATTTAAGAGTTTCTGAAAGGGGCCTACCCTATTCTCAGTAGAAAACTACATTTTGTGCCATTTCTCAGTAATCATTTGAGAATGTCTGAATGAGGCCTCCCTATTCTCAGTAGAAAACTAAATTTTGGGCCATTTCTCAGTAATCATTTAAGGGTGTCTGAATGAGGCTATCCTATTCTCAGTTGAAAACTAAATTTTGGGCCATTTCCCAGTAATCATTTAAGGGTGTCTGAATGAGGCTATCCTATTCTCAGTTGAAAACCAAATTTTGGGCCATTTCCCAGTAATCATTTAAGGGTGCCCTATTCTCAGTAGCCGTTTTAATTTTGTACCAGTTCTCAGTTAGCAGTCAAGCCGCTACTATACACCTTGGGGGTATTTTTTAGTTGTCAATCCGTAGGTCAGTTAATATATATTTATAAACGCCGAATACCCATAAACCTTTGTATTACTGGGACGCTTTTCGAAATGATATACATAAACTATTTTTAAGCGTGCTGCCTTCCCTTCACGAGGTCCCACTCGCTCAGATTTCTCTCTCTGCTATCAGCTCCCATCTTCCTAATCTCGAAAACAGTTTGTATACAAATTTTACATTGTGTACGTCGCTCATAATTTGGAGATGACTCAAGAAATATTTTACGCGGATAGGTGGAGAACTGATCCCGAAAACCTAAATCGAGCTTTTGATTTTTCCTGATACGGTTTTAAACTTCATTTATTGCCGTACTATTTTGCCAAGGTTTAAGGCGATAGGCCAATATTTGGCCGAGTGGTGATCTTTTGGATTCAGTCATGTACTTTGAAGAAAGAGCAGACAAATGTATTTCACTCCTTGTGATTTTTTTTTTTGCATTATCTCGAAAACAGTTTGGGAATTTTCGCAAAAAGGGGTTTTTTATGTTAAAGATCTTTCTAGCGGATTATCTACACAATATTATTAAAATCAAAATTTTGATGTTTTAGTCCAATGCAACATGTACAGAAATCTCAAGAGGATTTGAATAGGATCACCCTGTTCTCAGTAATTTACAAACATAAAATCATATAAAAACATGTTTAAAAGTTTCTCCACTTAAAATGTTGTTTTTAAAAGTATAAATCTTTGTGTACCTACGTCTTGGACGCCTGTTTTTAGTAGTCATTTAAATTTTGAGGCCATTTCTCAGCGACCATTTAGGAGGGACTGAATAGGAACCATTCTCAGTAATAATCTAAATTTTGGGCCATTTCTCAGCGACCATTTAGGAGGGACTGAATAGGAACCATTCTCAGTAATAATCTAAATTTTGGGCCATTTC
>JANSTQ010078551.1:0-14736 GCA_026167885.1 Bergia puertoricense | reverse complement strand
ATGTCCTGTACATAAACAAACCTTCACTAACATGTCCTGTACATAAACAAACCTTCACTAACATGTCCTGCACATAAACAAACCTTCACTAACATGTCCTGTACATAAACAAGCCTTCACTAATATGTCCTGTACATAAACAAACCTTCACTAACATGTCCTGTACATAAACAAACCTTCACTAACATGTCCTGCACATAAACAAACCTTCACTAACATGTCCTGTACATAAACAAGCCTTCACTAATATGTCCTGTACATAAACAAACCTTCACTAACATGTCCTGTACATAAACAAACCTTCACTAACATGTCCTGCACATAAACAAACCTTCACTAACATGTCCTGCACATAAACAAACCTTCACTGGCATGTCCTGCACATAAACAAACCCTCACTAATATGTCCTGCACATAAACAAACCTTCACTGATGTGTCCTGCACATAAACAAACCTTCACTAATATGTCCTGCACATAACCAAACCCTCATTAATATGTCCTGCACATAAACAAATCTTCACTAACATGTCCTGTACATAAGCTAAGCTTCACTAACATGTCCTGCGGCCCCATGCCCTACTGGGGGCCTAAAGGCATGAGAGAGAGAGACTAACATGTCCTGTACATAAACAAACCTTCACTAACATGTCCTGTACATAAACAAACCTTCACTGGCATGTCCTGCACATATAACCAAACTTTCACTGTAGCGCACTTACCAAACTTTCACTAATGTGTCCTGTACATAAATAAACCTTTACTGATAGTCCTGCACATCAACAAATTTTCAGTCATTGGCTCCGAGCATAGGCGAACCTTCACTTATAGGTCTCGCACAAACACTAGTATTGATAGGCTTCGCGCTTAATGTAATTGGTACTGAGAGGTTCAAAAGATAAACAAACTGATAAATTCCGCGTGTAAACAAAACTTTACTTATAGGATGCGCACATAATGATAAACAAACCTTTATGATAGGTCCCGCGTGTAAACAAACTTTTACTGACAGGTCCCGCACGCAACCAAACCTTTACTGACAAATCCCGCGTGTGAACAAACCTTTACCGATAGGTCCCGCACGTAACCAAACTCCCGCGTATAAACGAAACTTTGCTGATAGTTCCCGCTCATACTGAACATCTTGCCTTGACCACCCCACCAGCATACTGTACCGTCTACGTCTACTAGCAAACTTCAGCTAACACAGAACATTACGAAACACTACAGGATCCAAGAACATTCCATCATTCCATTCCCGTTCTGAAACCTTTACACTGGCTTCCTGCTGAATCGCACATCTCTTGCAAAATTTTGCTCTTCTTCTTTAAAGCTCTAAACGGCCTTGTTCCTGACTATCTATTCCAACTTATTAACGCCCTACATTACATAAATAGTTCTTAAAACCGTATCACTGATAGGACTCGGATAAATACCCGAGTCTTTCAGATGTTAAATAAAAATAATAAGTTTTTTTATTTCCAGGACTGGCGGATATAAATCACGTTTTTTAAAAAATCCCCAAACGGCAGTACGACGCGACAAGACCGACTAGGGTTTAGCGCTTAGTTCTTCAAGAATGATCAGTTAGATCAGTCTGACAGAGGTTGTCGAACTAACTTCATTTGTCTGCCGATGCATTTGACCGATTTGTTCTTTTTTACTCTTTTTATGTATGTATAAAAGTGGGTTTGCGTGGCGGTAAACTCTCTTAGTTAGAGTTTACCAAACGACCTGATGACACTGGGCCAGCCTTATCATTAATGTGCCCCTGGCCCTGAAAATTGCCGCTGTCAAATGCCTCAATTGGGGGCAATCTCCCTGCACACTTAGATATTAGGATGGTCAATATTAGTTCAGGTTTCTTAGTAGAAATTCGTAGTTTTACGCAAATTATTAATCAAAAATGTTTAAAAACCAATGCTTAAATGATATTTTTTGCAACTAGCATATACAACGATTTCTTCAATCAAAGTTCTAGAAAATATACAACGTTAATAATGGACCGCTACTCGCCTTTTTGCTGACGCAAGTAATGAGGCCAGAATAATGGTATTAGCCAGGGCTGGGCCCACGCAACACTGTCGAGAGAACAACACTACAGGGGACGGACGTATTGTTTATTAAACTGCAGAATGCGTGGGATTATAAAAGCTGCTAGGCTTCTCTGCCGATAACTAGATGAATATACTATTTTGCTGTTAAATCAAACAGAGAAAATTTGCTCAAGTTTTGGAAAGAAATTACAAATAGATACTTTGGCAAACATTCAGATCCCACATTAAGATTTTATAATTGGTTGGGCAAAACTGCGCAGAACACCGTGTTTACATGCCGTCGGTCTAGAGACAACCATGTTGAAGCTCAACAAACTAACCAGTGCATTATAACTATGAAATGAGCACTTGCGGAATGTCTTCTACATTTTTTTACAATGGCATCGCTATCGGTATACAAGAATATATTTGGATTAATCCACAAAACACTTTCCCTTTGAAAACGGATAGTCTTTCCGCAAGAGCTAAGTGACTTTACAGACCCTGTTCCAGACAACATAAGCTTGTTTTTAAATAAAGTAATATTTTCAGAAACCGCAAGAGTAATCGAACTAGTAACAATCTAACACAATTATAGGTGTCATACAATGAAGCATATTGGACACGAACAAACAAATAAGAGGTCAAACGCTAAGCTATGATAGCTGACAATTCTATTTTCATATTACTCAATGACTTATTCGTTTGAGTATCCAAGGGAAATATTAGCAATAAGATCTGATTCAGATAAACTTTGTTTATTCCTTTCTAAAAAGCAACAGGCAGTTCCGACATTTTTTTACCCTTGGCTGAAAGCAAGAAAATTTGAGTTCGGTGAGAATTTACTGGTGACTTTTTTCTCCAAGCGTTAATAGCCTTCGGCAAGGCTTATTCATTTGTAAATTTTACCGGTAAAAAATAAACAACGTAGAAATTGGTATACGTGAAGAAAGCGGAGTTATGAATTTCAATCTGTTTCAGAAAACACAACAAGCAAAGGCAGAGAAAGTATGTTATTCATAGCGTTTACAAAAGAAATAATTTAAATATTCTCGAACTAATAAACATCTGCTGAACGGTCCCCTTTTCATCTCTTTTGTATGGGTATAATATCTCCGCGGAAGCGTGACATTGTATAGTTTAAAGTTTGTTTTTATTGACTCCACTCGGATGCCTATAAAAAGCCCTACTGCCTACAGCAACTGCAGATTTGGTAACCAGCTACACGAGCAAGTCAAAAATGTGCAGCGTGCACGACGAGCTTGAAGCCCTCATGTTGACCGAGGAAGAAAAATCCGACACAGCTGCCGACGAAAAGAAAAACAAAAAGAAAATCAAACGTCGAGGTCCAAGGCTAACTGGAATTAGCAAGCAGCGACGGGTGGCAAACGCGAGAGAAAGAAAGCGAGTTCATATTTTAAACTCGCAGATTGATGCATTGCGCAATTTGCTGCCACTTCTACCACACGAAAAAAAGCCAACGAAAACTGAGACTATATGGAGGGCTGCTACGTATATTTCCTTCTTAACTGAAGTTCTTGAATCTTCAGAAACTGGAAGTGAAGTGGCCAAAGATGAGGACTGTTTCAATGACGAGAGACAGCTATTGGCTAATACCTGGCAACACCTTTTTGACTTCGACGGTAAGAACGTTTAAATCCGCCGATTAGATTGTGAGAGATAATTATGTCTAATTTAGTAATTTGATTTGTATGGCCTCGCGTGTCTTTATCCCTTTGTTGCAGAGATTTTTTGTTTCTTAATCCCCAATTTTGGTTTTCGCAGTAAACTCTGAAGACGGGGAGTTCGATGACAGTTCGCTGGAGTCAATAAGCGTCGAAGATATCGTTGATTTTGCAGGTAAACCATTAAACGATATATTTAAACTTTAAAGCCGCTTGGTTCTTTCTTTTGTCAAGTAGGTGTTGACTAATTTTCAGGAAGCGATGTCAATCGGTTAAACTTAGATTTTAGAACTATAACTTTTATCACATTTTTTTTTCTGGCATTTGAAAAATTGCATTCAGATAAATACAATATTTTATATTATAAGCCATTTTTGGCTGTTATCAGTGCTAAGGATTAAAAACAGTTATCCAATGCTTGTTATGTTTTGCTCACTTTGTGTCGGTTTATGTTTTAGATAGCCAAGAGGCCCTAGACGCGCACTTTACACCCTTAAATTGTCCTTGTTAGAGGCACTTGTATGAAGAGAGCTGACTCCATGACGTTCCGGCAGCTGGTAATACAACCCAGTTTGCACTCGTTTTCTTTTGTGAGGAAGGCCGACACCCTGATGGCAGCATAGCATCCTCCAAAGATCAAACTAACTACATCGCCACTTTAACTTATTTGCATTAATCAACCACAAGGACTAACTGGCATTACAATTTCACTTGCTAAATAGTATTTTTCTACACAATTTTGCAATTAATTAGTGTTCAAGTTTTCAGCACTGTAGCAAAGGATTTTCCTCCTATAGCGGGTATGACTCTAGTGCTTTTTTAACAGCTCGGTTCCCGATGATAGTACTTAGGATATGTTTGTTCTAGCCACCTGTTATATTTGTAATCATAACAAGTTTCGATCCATTCTGTATCAGAATGTTTTAAAAACTATTTCAAATATTAGTCCATTTGGACTCGGCGGTTACTTCGTTTTAATGAAGTGTAATGATTTTCTTTCGGTACTGAGATATTTGAATAAAGACTGGTTTCAACAGCCACAATAATGTCTCTTGCCTAGTTGTTTTGTACGGTATTTTCGAAATTTACTTTTGGCTAAAGATTGTCGATGAGTGTAAATATTTATACCAGTGGTCGGCACACAAATATAATTCAAAATAAATGAAGTGTTAATAAATTTTTAAACCTGAGCACATTTAGAAATACTGACTTCATTTATTGCTTTGTAACAATTCTGTGCAGCGAGACAGCAACACCTTTTAAACCGGTTTTTCAAGAGCCAGATTAAATGCAAATCAATGTGTTTTTTAACTTTAGAAGAGCTGCTGCACACCTTGAACTTCTTGAAGTTTTGCATAATGAAGGTATCGATAAATGTACTAAGATTTGGGAAACGTATTTCTAAATTGTAAATGTACCGTGTTCCCTGTATTTGATATTACGGTCTTTCAAACAGAAAAGGTGCACATTTGTGTACCAATAATTATTACACGAAGTCAGGTATCCTAATGCTTTCAATAGCGCTATAAAACATCAACAAAAGTGTTATTATGAATACCTCCGAAAAATTAAAGTTGCTAAAACAAAGTTTAAGCTTCTAAACCGTCTTTTACATCGAGTAACAAACCGGAAAGCAATAACGAAAACTTCTGTTCTTAACTTGACTTTGTATTTATTTCCTCTGCCATTTAACAAGTTGGTACCGAGGAAGACAGTTACACAGCTTTTACAAATTTATATTGATTCACATACATTTCTATTGTCTTGGCTCAAAAACAAAGTCTTGTTTTAATTTTTTATATATTACTTAATTGCGTTCAAGGTTATTTTTGATAACCTTTATACTGCAGCAGTCAAGCAACAGTTTGTAATACTTTTAGTATAAATTTTACATGCACTTCCATACACCTCAGTCTCTGAAAATATTTAATTTTCAAGGGAATTGAAAAAGGTTTACGCTGCAGTACTGTTCTCAAACAAATATTAACCCACTTAAAAATTTGTTACCAAATTCTAGAAAATGGAATTTTAGTTTCGATTAGGGCGAGAAAAAAGAAGATAATCTGATATAGGGTTTGTAATTTTAATGGCTATGATAACCTTGAGTCAGTAGTAATTGTCGCGAAGAGCCGTAATTAATACTAATTGGTTTCTTGAAACATGATTAATCTAATTAATATATCTTGATAAGGGATACTACCAGCGGCATACTGTATTTTATTTTTTACCTTTTAGTTTGACAAAATAGGCAACAGGTAGGGTGTGTCAAACTATCACAGCGAACGTTAAATCTGCTGACAGAGAACATTTAGCAGAACTGACTGCAGTGTCGTGTACAAACTGAATTGGTCGTTGCCAGACTTTTTTAAACATAGACATGTTTGGATAGAAAGATTTGTCATTTTATGATAATAAGCTTAATTAAGTTATCAGTGAATCATTCCAACGCGTTATGAAACAATACAAGGTGGCAGCAGAGTTTTTTGAAAGAGAAGAAGCAGAATCTAGTTAGAATATGTCAAACAGAACTTAACTGTAAGTGTTCTGGATACGTGCTCCAGCTATAACGATACACGTGTGAATGTGTTTTTGACAGTATCTCTCGGTCATATCTGAGCCATATATTTCATTTTTGTAAACCTTCGTAAAATACCCTCGGGTAATAATTTGTTCTTTAAAATTAACCGGCACAATTTTGAAGATCAAAACCAATCTGATCTTTCCTCTTTCTCAGTTGCTGTAGCTGCGTTGCAATGAAGGAATGTCGCTGATTCTAATTATGTGTAGGATATGAAAAATAGCTTGTTGATAAGCAGTTGTTTAATAAAAATAGGTTTTTTGGTAGCTAGGCCAATGTACATAGTTTCTACAGGTACGGCCTTTGGATAGCAAAATTCTATTTTGTTATCACTGAAGCAGCGATGATTTAAGAGAAAGTGGCATATATCCCGACAAACACTGCTAAAAACGTGGCAAACTAACAACACAAAATTAGCCATGTTTGTTATACATTATACTTTCTCTTGTTGCCAGTGTTTATACCGTGATTAATACAAATAAAACTGTCCAGTATGTAGGTTTTTGCTTTTGGAATAGTTTTTGCACTTTATTTCAAATATATTCAATTAGCTGGTAGATAATTAGTCATTTACATGATTAACGACGGCAAAGTTCGTGACTTATTCTAGTAGGTGTGGGTATTTAAAAAGAACTTAGTAATATTGTTTTGTTTGATTTTTTTTACATTGCATTGTTTGGATGCAAACTAACAGAGCCTTGCAGGTTTCCAGTGTTGTGAAAAGACCCCCTGTCAAGCAAGAAAAGATCCCTTCGGGCTGTTAGCGTACTTTAACTCTGTTACACAGCATGCATTAGAGATACTTTCATACATCGTTAATCCCGAATAACGGTGTCGGCGACGCCCAGTGACAGCTGAAATGAGATTTTTTACATTTGTTCCCGATATAAAATTTCAACATGAAAGTAATATCTAAAAAAACTAGAGAAAATTAAGTTTTGTAATCTATGGTAATTTAACTGGAAATACGAACTTAACTACCACATTAAAGTGTAGCTTTTTTTGCACGTTTTACTTTATTTTGTAATTATTGTAAAGCTGGGTATTTTTGTTTCTATTCAGGAAATATATCACGAAGCAAAATCATTTTTAGTTTCTTTTCTTGCAAGAAAAGAATAACATTTGTCATACTCTAGAAACTAACACGTTTTTAAGAAAAGGGTGTTTATCCGGTATCTGATGCCAGCTTTCTTAACCCCGTTGTAGCTCCGGCATTATCATTTGCTTCCTCAAATGGCTCCAGTGTTTCGGCGCATTCATTTAAATTTTCTCTCATTTCAGTAAGCAATGAGATGTACATTGATGCAAGTCTTATAGTCTCGATTTTTGAAGGTCTTCTCTCACTCGGAAAGAGAGGGATCGAGTGCCTTAACTTTTCAAAGGCATCGTTTACAACACGAATGCGGTTGCGTTCCCGCGCGTTGGCTGATTTTCGTTCTTTGCTGACTCCAGTTAATCGTGGAACCCGTCTTCTTGGCTTCTTTTGTTTTTTCTTGCCAGTTTTGTGTTCTTGAATTGACTCTTGTCGTTCTAGTAGTTCTTGAATCATTCTATTAAAGGGGACAAAAAGTAAAAAAATTATCATGACGTAACTGAGTGCCTTAGCCTTTGAAATCTCTTTGCAGTTAGATAGATATTTCTTATATACACCAAGTGTGACATTTTTTTTCTGTAATGCTTAAAAAACATCTCACATCCTTGGAGTTTGGTTTGATTTAGACAAATTTTATCATCGGTCAGAGATGATATTGTGAGCTCAACCCATGACCCTTTTCGGGTGGTATTGAGGTTGTATGGAGGTTGCAATGCCCCAATCAGCTGCCAAACAAAGTACCCGAAAGTGTCATAAACTTATCTTTCACTGCTTATGTTTGCTAAATTATACCAATGCGTTCTAAAAGCAACCTGATACCCAATAGAAAGTTTGATTACAACTTGTGTGAACGATAGATGGTTCAACATACGTTAAAGTGTTTGCGTCGGTGGACTGTCGAGTCTTTGTCAGCCACGTTGCAGTAGCATGTTGATAAGCACATCTGTAGAGATAACGATCTCCAATACGCGCAGCCTTTCAAATATAACGCGTTTGCAGCGCCCATTATACAATTATCTCATGAGTCATGGTTTTACTTTGCTGGTTTAAATGGCGCATAGTACATAGCAAAAAAGGTTTTTTGACCCTTGTTTTATTTAGATGAAATGTTACTAATATCAAGAACGTGATAAACTGCATTGTTTTGCATAAAATTATAACAACACCCTATGTGGTCTAGATTTTTAATAATGTTTATGATTTCTTTTCTGCATTTGTTATGACTCGAAATTCAATCAGTAGTGGCAGAAAAGAATGCAGTGCGCCGGACCGTTTGAGGTCGCACTCAGTTTCTTGAAATCAAAAAGATATTAAGGGGCAGTTATTCACTTATTTAACCATCCACTTTTAAAAAAGATAAATGGTTTATGACAGTTCTGGGAATACCAGATGATAACTCTTCATTATTTTTCGCTTAACGCTATTAATATCACTCTCAAATCTAACGATCTATTTCCGGACAACACATCAATCTATTCGGTGTTCGGCGAAAAGGAGGGGGACACGTGCATTTGGCCTGTATAACGAGTTCACGATCAAGAAGCGTGAAAAGCTCCCTCAACTGTGGAGCTCGCCTCAGGCTGAGACAGGCACGGGTCATTAATCAGCGATAGCGGCCACGGTTGGTATTTTCTTTTTTTTAATAAATTGTAAAACTTTTATAGTCCTAGTACATTGGAGCACATGGCCTGCCTAGCCATAGCATGGACTCTGTGTTAAATTGTGAGCAGTTTTAATTTGCTTGTCTGGCCGATCTAGGTCTCAGAATAGATGTCCACTATATTTTATTCTTGCGTTTTTTATCATTCTGATGTGCGTGACAGCCGAGTCCGCACGTCGTTATCCTTATGGGACATAGATTAACTGAACGGGCAAAAGAGCTTCATCTTGCAGACGAACCTTGAGTTTGTATTGTTTACAGAAAGATTCGATTTTAGATTTTGCTTTCTGGTTGGTTCTCTTGCACGGGTGGCGAGTTTGTTTCATTATAATAGCAGATAGAACATGTGCTGTTGGACTGATTCACCTATAAAACCACAACACACCGGCACCCCACCATTGTGTTCAACGCTTTCGGTTGATAGTGTGTTCTCTAGTAGATTCTTAAGTATCTCTTTTCAAATACTTCAAGTGGTCAAGCATATCGAGAGCATCACCACATAGCAGATAAAAGTAAGTATTTGAATAATAGTTTCTTAAGCCGCGGGTTGAATGACAGAACAGTTCTAACCGGTTCAGTAAAGGGAACGCGATTTGGGTTTTTCAGGAACTTCACTCAAACGAGTTGGACTGCGCAAGCAAACCTTAATTGAATCTACGTTCTTTTCTTTGGAAACGGATCAGTTGCTCTCTACTTGCTGCGGTCACGCCAAAGTGAAATTAGGCGAAACCTTGGTGAAGATGCTCATTGAAAACTTCGTTGTGGTGACAGTGTAATGGAATATAAACATCAAAAGTGTGAACAATAGAAGCTGTTTTTCAGTTAAGTGTTTACTTTAAACATTTCACGACCCGTCGAAGCACATCCTGTTTGTGTTTACCGTTTTTGTTGTCGCGTCTAAACGAAATTGGAGTTGAAAATTTGAAACTAAAATTCAAGAAGTACCGAATTATTTGGACGGCGTGGTCAAACTTTAGTGCAAATTAAATTTAGCATTTGGGGACAATAGAGATTGGTCTGCGGCAAAGCGTGTTTTTTTATGCCAACGAAACGGGCCAAAACACATTCTCATGTATTAATTGTTTACCGTTGACCTTTGACATGCAATCGTTAGGCGCCTATAGTGTCTGTAAAGCAGTTGATATTCCATGTGTTTAGTCCTTGTTTCCTTTGAACCAGACTTCAAAGCGATGAAATGTGCAGTCAGTTGCCGAGAATGTGCAGGAATGTTTCTCTTTTTGAAATGAACAGTTATGTTACGCTACATATCTTGGGCGTGAACGTGCGATGTTGCTAATCAAATCAATAATTTAAAATCTTGCACCAGAACACGTGACACAGAAGGGCTTCAAAATCGTGTTTCACGTTTATGTTTTTAAGAACAATAACAGAAACGTTCGAACCAAAACAATAAGGTTAGGGGAGGGGTGGGTGCCAATAAACTGTAGGTACCGAGTAAAAGGATAGAGATCAACAACACTCATTTAGCTTCTTTTTGCTTCGCGATTTTAAAATTAGGCATCCAAAACAATGCTTGATTTAAAATAATAATCGAAGTAGTAAATTTTAAATTTACTAAGAAAGAATATAAATTAAATTGCAGTTCTGTAGGTTAAAATACAGATACGGCCACACATGAGCAAACGTACCAAACAAAATGTTTCTTTAGAGGTTTGAAAAAGTTTGAAAAAAAGTTATTCTTCAGTTGTGTTTTTTCCAAAAAATCATTCGTCAAAGAACTGAAACAGTTGCCTAATTATTTGAAAAGGTAATGAGCTGGAAATGGAGGAAGTCGATACTTCGTAACTACACGGTAAACTGTTTTTATAACTGAAGTAACAATAAACCACACCTGAAATGTTTTAGTTACCGTCGGTCATGAAAAATTACCACAAATTGTTTTGGACACATCTCTAAATATTGTGCATAGAAACATATTCTCGATTACTTCTTTTTTCAGTTTTTGCTTCAAATTAAAATGTCTAAAATAATTTTGAGTCTGAGCGGAATAAACGAAGTAAAAACAAGGTTCAACATTTTAACTTTTCACAAGAAAATATATGAAAAAGCCCTACACACTACAAGAGCAAGTGGGTCTACCACTGAGTTTGAGGGAAAATGATTTGGCATTTTGGAATTTGGTAGATTTTTGTTGAGCAACAAAAGTAGGAAGTGTTGACGGATTGAAACGCCGATCTTCACATCAAATGTATGTTATAGTACTGTACTACCAGTGATGATAACCTGAGGTCCAAACGACTTTGGTTGTAATTTTAACTTTGATATATTATAAACGTTTAACCGTATACAGCACAAATGTATATGCGAAAAATATTTTGACTAATAAGAGCTGGTAAAATGGTAATGATTTGCTGACTGGGTGGTACTCCACAGAATCTGCTTTATAAAACTATTCTTACTTTTACTGTCAATGAAAATGTTGCAATAAATGTACAAGGCTACATTCCATGAAAAAAGATCGGATCTTGTTTTAATCTGAGTTACAGTTCTTTTAATTAATCTAAATGTTTTAATCGGGGCTCAGGTTTATATAGTTGCTGAGATATTAGGAATGGCATGCAAAAAATTGGCATAATTAGTTATAATGTAGTCTGTTCGGGTAAAGCTGTTATCTCTCCCAAAAAGCACAGTTAAGAGAAAACGTGACTAACTGAATGCTAACACTCGAACTGATATATGTTTAGCAGAGAAGCCATAAGAAATGACTGTCGAACAACTTTGATAAGCTTTTTGGACAGCAAAACAAAGGCTTGGTTAGATTACGCTGGAATTTTTTCATTCAACTTGTTATTAGAAAAAGATATCAGAAACAGATCTAACGTTTTTAGGATATTAGTATTTCCCTTAAGGATACTGACCTTAGACCCCCGACTTAGAAGTTTCACTTCGATCCAAATCGACTTTAATTACAAATTTTCTTAGGGACCTAGTTGGAATTGACAATGTCTACCAGTTTCTTTAGTGGGTAAAAGAAAAATCGCTTTTGAACAAGGCCAATTGACACTAAAAATTTCAATTGACCATCATCCAGTTGTACTGTGTTTCATAGTTAATGCCGTAGTGGCCTGTCCGTCACTGTACCTATACGCCTTATTAGCACTTTAACTGTGTAGGCGAATTTTGCATTTTTGTAGCTATCCACTTTCTGTAAGAGGTGAGGTTTTTGGTGATCAAAACACAATGGCCTTATTTTTCCATGGCTGCTACTTGTTCTTATTTACTCATTGAAAATGCTTCAGCGATATGCTGAAAATAGCAAGGGTTAGGAAACAGGAGAAGAAGGGGTTAAAAGTTTAGTAACGAAGAATGGAGTCTCAGGCTCTGTGCTGCCATTGCTAAAGTTTTAGCACTCGATATATGCCTCCACTAGAACGTCTTGTCGGATCTCATTCTCAAATGTTAGCATTTTGGAAAAATAAAACAGTTAGACCAAAGCTATCTTTAACAACACATAAAGTAAGAGATTTTTTGGTATGTTTTCTGAAACAAGGATACAATATGGCACCTTGATTGTTGACTTGAAAGAGACCGACCAGTCGGTTTCCCGCTGGGACAGTGGGCGAGATGGGCTAGATAAGGCAAAAACTTACACTCTCTACTTACATACACACTACCGTTTGACCATCTTAATAACGAAATTAATCGCAGACTGCATTGCATATGTGTAACATTTCATCGCAGTACAGCTTGTACTGGTGATTCAGCTCAAAATCTTCCACAGTTTTTTAGGTGTTAGTGAATGGAGTGTTTGTTTTCAATGGGGGCAGTTGTTAGTGGGTCGTGTGTCGGATTTGCTCCTACATAATTTCATACTTATACCTGAACACATACTTGCTAGTTTTTAAGACACCTTTTTAGAGTGATGAGCTGCAAGTGTTGATGCTGTAGGCCTGCAACAGCTGTTCACTGAAGAAAACTATCAAACATTCCACACATGACAGAGTAATAAACACCATAACCTTCAGGGATAATACAATAAAGGCCCCCGTCTATAGGTGGGGCGATTCCGCAACGGTTAACAATTTATGGAATTAAAGTCAAACTTTAATTTTTTTTTTTGTGGAGCCTTGTTCTTAATTTTGGAGTAAGCAAACATAGCGTCTCAATTAACGGAACAAAGGAAATTCAGTTCAACAACAAAATTTTTAATGGTGTCGAAATCTCAAAAGCCGTTGCTGGCTGGTTGTCAATGTGCCTATCTTCAAGTAGAGTGTTGTCAGAAAAGACGTTTTACAAGTTTTGTTTTACAATCCTTTTGCCCTAAACTTATTTAGTTTGTCCCAGATATTTCTATATTATCTTAGTCCCTATTATCGTATGTTTTAAAAAAACAAACCGACAAACTGCACAAACATCTCTGTGTGATAGGGGTCTCTAAGGATGAATGGGGTTCAAACTATCTCACCTTCACAGAGTTATTAAATACCAAAGAAGCAGTTTAAGAAATGAAAGAAATATCGTCATAACTTGGAGGTACGTGAGTCCCAACTAGAGCAAATCGTCGAAGACAATTGTGAAGTGATAACTTTCAGAGTTATCTATAGTATTGCACATATTTTGTGATCCACAAACACGAAGAAGAAAAAATGTCTGCATTGAACTGAGCAATATCATTATTGTGGAAAAACTATGTTTAGAGTACTTGATATATTGTTAACTTCCTGTGTGTAAAGTAGTTCTAGCTAGTTCTAATGAAATGTGAACGAAACCAAACCGACAATCTATTTATTTTACGGTGCTGTGTGTTTTATGCAAGCAAATGTTCGGAATGCCATTGTAGATAAAAAAAATGGAAGCTTGTATGCAAAATGCACGATCATAAAAACTGAGTAACGAAAGGAAATATTAAAGCG
Organism: Bergia puertoricense; assembly: GCA_026167885.1. Lineage (NCBI taxonomy): Eukaryota > Metazoa > Cnidaria > Anthozoa > Zoantharia > Parazoanthidae > Bergia > Bergia puertoricense. The sequence goes on along the minus strand of JANSTQ010078551.1, from coordinate 811 downwards.
ATCACGAGCTAAGGCTGAAAGCTGCGCTAACGTCCTAATATTGAAGTAACTCACTATTCCAGTGAGCCTTGTTTGTCCATGACAAATCTTTTGGTTTTCGTTGAATTCTATAAAATGTTCACTGGATTTATATTTATAGTTCTTATGACAACTTGTCACTTTAATCTTCCAGTCCTTGAAAAAACAAGCTCAATAAGTATTTCTTTTCCCTTAAACTGGTTTTCTATTTAATTAAATTACAAGCTATCGTTTAACTCTTTTTGCCAGCACTTTACCATTACAAGCTGAATGACCTTTCTTGACAAATACAAATGCAGTTTCATAATTCAAACATTCTCACATTAATTACTTGATTTGGAAAAACTAAAACTTTTCCGGATCCGCTAAAGAGCAAGGGGTAGAGAATTGTGATAGGGAATTGAGCAAGGGGTAGAGAATTGTGATGGGGAGTTGAGCAAGTGGTAAAGAATTGTGATAGGGAGTTGAGCAAGGGGTAGAGAATTGTGATAGCGGATTGAGCAAGGGGTAGAGAATTGTGATGGGGAGTTGAGCAAGGAGTAGAGAATTGTGATAGGGCATTGAGCAGGGGATAGAGGATTGTGATAGGGCATTGAGCAAGGGTAGAGAATTGTGATGGGGAGTTGAGCAAGAGGTAGAGAATTGTGATGGGGAGTTGAGCAAGGGGTAGAGAATTGTGATGGGGAGTTGAGCAAGGGGTAGAGAATTGTGATAGGGCATTGAGCAAGGGGTAGAGAATTGTGATAGCGCATTGAGCAAGGGGTAGAGAATTGTGATGGGGAGTTGAGCAAGG
>JANSTQ010078440.1:0-14737 GCA_026167885.1 Bergia puertoricense | reverse complement strand
CCCACGCTGAACTGTTACCAATGATAACGACCGTTTATATACTACACCTATAATAGACTCTTTACAAAGAACACAATACTACACAATACCCTTGACCATACCCTGGGGACACATAGCACGAAAACCATGAATACCCCCGCTGAACTGTCACCAATGATAACGACCGTTTATATACTACACCTATAATAGACTCTTTACAAAGAACACAATACTACACAATACCCTTGACCATACCCTGGGGACACATAGCACGAAAACCATGAATACCCCCGCTGAACTGTCACCAATGATAACGCCCAGAATACAAATATCAGCTAAACTATATGTAATACAGATATTCGGCTATTCTTGCGAACAGTAACTTGAAATCGAGCCTTATATAGTGGGAGGGGGATGAATAGATCTGCGATCGGCGGATTTTGCGAATAGTTTTGAGTGGATTTCGGATTTGCGGATCCTGCAAATGCAACGGATTGTGGATTTACCATTTTATCGCCCCGAATTCTAGTTTTTGCTTCTTATAAAGTTTGGATTGCGATTACCAGTCCTCTCCAAAATATTTTGGTTTGGTTTTAAAAGGGCCGAAACGTGTGGTAACTCGAACAGATTCGAACAAGCTTACCAAGAGAACACTAGCGCACATCTCAAATACAACGGCTATGGGTTATGTGCGATACTGAATGTCAAACACATAGTTGACAATAGAGACGACTGAGAATCTGTTGTCAACCTTTGCGTGAGCAATACTAACACAGTGAGGGCGTAGCTGCTTTAGACCTTGTTTTAGGTGAAAGTCAAGCTGTTCGCAAAGAAAGAAATTGCGAGATGCAAGGTTGTACCACTTCAAGGAGTCCTCTTGACAGATCAAGGAGCATCTATGAGCAGGCGAGCCCAGTTGGCTTGTGCATGGCTTTCGGAGCTGGTGGTCCGCAGTTCGACCCTCGGTGACTCAAACGTCTGCTTCGACTTTCCTCTGGTCCGTGTAGCTTTAGCCTTAAATACCCGTAAAACGGAGTACTGACAGAGGGAGGGGGGTAAAGTGCACACCGTTGGCTTCCACTGATACTAGCTCTAGGAGCTGACGTAACTACCGACGTTAAACAAAGGCTACCTTTACCTTTACTCCTTCCAGATAGATGGAGAGGAAAGGGTCAAGATAAGTTGAGGGTGGTCAAGATGGGCCGACTTTGGAATGCCAGTTCAAACAACCAATTGGTCTTTGTGTTGAGTTTGACTCCTTTGTATGTGTGTGCGACACCCAGTCAACCGCGTTGAAAATAATAACACCTCTTCCCGAGACAGCAAGGCTGCTTTTTGATGGCCGTTGGCAAATGTTGGATGCTTAATGTGAGCATTAAAAAAGGCCAAACCCCTTCGCAAAGAAACTTGCCCGAGGCAGTGGAAAAAGCCAGGAAATGCCACCAAGTACTCTCTGAATATGAAAACCTCTGTACGCGCTATCGAGGGTTGCTCCAACATAATATTGAATAGACCCCAAAGCTTGTTTTTAACTGCAACCGAAGTTTGTCGATATGATAAGCCGGGGGTTAAACAGAATTCGGTCAATTCTCTCTTTTGATTCAACCAAACTTCTCAGCTGTATGACCCTGGATGTTGAACATATGCATTCTTACCACGCTAAACATCCCTTGTACTGCAGAGATTTGGCAAAACCATAAAAGAAAACACTAAACGGCTCTCATATTTGCCTTTTTAAAACTATACTAGTGAAAAGAGTTCCTTGTATCCAGATTCATAACAAGAAATTCCCCTGGCAAAGTTCCTTCTATCTCGCCGCTTCCAACTGTAAAGCTGCCAGACAAAGCAGTGGGAGTGATGCGAAACTACACTCTTACCCTTGGATGCGCAGTAAGAAAACCCGCAAGGAGACAAAAACGACGCGACATGGAACAATGCCCGAGCTTATTTATCAAACGCAGCTTTAGATTTCAGACAAAATCAATTTTGTCCAGATTGAAGGTGCTGAAGGCAACGAAAGTGAAAGGGACGTTGCGGCACCCGAAGGTGATTCTGTTAACAGTGTTGATCATTTTGATGAAGAAGATATTGTGTACGATATGGGTGTATACATGTGACGGTCCACTTTCTAGTATGAACTGCCACACGTTTTGGACGTCAAATCAGGATCGACAGTAGATTGATAACGCACAGGTATCGGTATTTTAACTTTAAGAAAGGAAGCTCTCTTGTGCATGCATTTTGTACTGAATGTTTTTCACAATTCATTTTTGTATCAGTTTTGCCCTCCCTCCACTGATATCAAAAGGGGCTTCTTTACGAGAAAAACGTAGTTAATTCGTTCACTTTCAGCCTGGAAATATTAAGGAACTCAACAAAGCGTTTTGCTAAAATACAAACTCAGTTCAACTATCGAAACTTTTAAGGACCTGAATTCGATATAGATATTTTCGCGGATCGGCGAATTTGGGCGTTAAATTGTAGCGGATCAGCGGATTTGTATACCCCTATTCACCTCCTCTTTAGTGTGAGAAAATACACGGCAAATGTATGGAAATTTAGCGCAAAGCATCGACTTCGGATTATTGCTCTCGAGAATTGAAACGTAATTCAGAAATGAGCTTTTAAAGACTTTCTAGGTTTCAAATTACGTTTCGTATAGACTCCAAGTGATCCAGAATTACAACGATTTGTAACTGTCAGATACGGAATAAGCCAACAGTATAGTAGCGTGTGTGGCTAATCGTCAACATTGCAGCTTGGTGATGCTGAATTACGAAGACGCAGCTCACGAGGTCGCCGGAACCGAAAGCATATACAGGCACCTCTGGCAGCCGCTATACGGCCTGACCTCGGAGCTCAGCCTACAGCCAGCTGGAATGAGCTGTATGTAGGTGACAGACCACAACACCGGGATTACCCTGCTCTTTTCGAGAAGTGTGTGGGTTCTTTGATAGAACGTCGAGAGACTCGACCAACGGCTTAAAGTCCCGTCCACGGACGGTGTGGCGAAAGAAGGTCACCCAAAGTTCAACCCTCGATCAGGCCGGGGATTGAACCCGGGATCTTCTGGTTGGCAGTCAGGGATCTTACCAACTGTGCTAACCTCACACACAGTATAGTTTTATCTGTGACCAAAAGTGTTTCTCCCAGACTCTCCCCCCCCCATTAAGTGTTCAAGATTATAAAAGTGGTTTTGATCTTCTTGTTTTGCCGTCTCATCAAGATTTCCCATAAAACATAACAGCTAAATGCAGCATATCTCAAAGAATATGACTCAGAAAAGAGCTCGGTTTGCCGGCCACCGTTTCAGAGCTAAAGACCAGCTTATCCCAACTATAATGTTATGGAAACTATTACTATCCAAACAGGCCAGGGGTAATAGGCCGCTGACATACCGGCTTATACCACAACCAGAGACACCGCCTTGTTTTGGAAGAACTTGGGCACGCAATATCGGATAGAGCCCAATGGCGGAACATTATGTCGTCGATCTCGACGGTAGTCGAAGGATATATAAAAATGCAGCACAACAAGTATGATTTCAAGGTAAATACCAGTAATAACCTGCCTTGGCTTCAGGATTATTGGTTGGGTCAACGGCTAAGAAGTGAAACACGTGAAAGTGACAAAATTAGTTTTGGTTGAGTGTATAGTCGAACGGAGCTTGAAGTATTTACTTGATCATTTATATGCTTTCGATAAGTGAAACAAAAATTAGTTTTATATGGTATCTTTAAGTACTTGTAATAGTTAGCGCAGGAAACTCAAAGCTGTTCAAGGAATTTTGGAGATCTTCGAAAGTTTTTCAAAATCTTCTGATTAACGTGGCCTGTCAGTTTATGCAAGTGCACCGAGATTGTTTCGCATTCACAAATGGCAAAAGTTTGAAGGTCTCAATGATATTGCAGTAAGCTCATTGTTAAATCAGTGTCAATCACCGGTTTATGCTGTGCGTCCGTCTGTGACCATCTGGTCATCCTGGGGTTGGGATGGTCGGGTGCTGTGGGTGCAAAGGAGGCTGATCATCCCAATCCTTGCAAGGAAGTGTCTGGCAATGTGAACAAGGAAATGTGGCTGCAGGTGGCGAGTTCTTTGCACCTCAGCTGTAATGGTTCTGCTAGCTTCACACATTTTTGTACCTTTGTGAACAACCGATCGCCACTTTCGTCCGTCCAGAAGTCTTCTTTCGAGTGTCATGGTTGATGCTGAAGGCCTTCAGTGACATTTTTAGAGTGTCCTTAAAGCGCTCTTTCTGATCATTTGGCCGAAGTTTTGCTAGCACTGGAGAACTTGTCAACATTCCGTTGCATGTCAGCCTCAGAGGAGGAGATGAAGGCACAGTCGACGGCAAACAGGAAAGCGTTGATGGTGTCTGGCTTTACCAGGGCGCGCCCTGTTCTTTACCTTGGTTTTTGCTTGTAGCCTACTGAGGTTGAACAGTGACCCTTCAGTACAGTACCTGATGCTTATGCCTGTATCCGAATCTCTGGAGGCGTCTGTCAACATGACTGAGAATATAAGACTAAACAGGGTGGGGACAAGATGAAGGCAAAAGTTTGGAGGTTTCAGCGAGCTCACTAGAAGTAGAGTGGCGAATTTATTTATTTATTTCCCAATGATGAGTATTATTGGCTGGGACCAACGGCTTAACGTCCCTGTCCACGGACGGTGTGGAGAAAGAAGGTCCCGAAATATTTCAACCCTCGGCAAGACCGGGGTTTGAACCCGCGACCTTGGATTGGCAGTCGGAGATCTTGGCGACTGAGCCAACCACGCACACCGAATCAATCGGTTTTTTTTAGCAAAGCGTTCGCTCGCAATATATTTGAGCTGGAGTAATAAAATTGTTAATTATTTGCCATATCAATTATTTTAGCTGTATAAGCCTCATCCTCCCTGCACCCAACAATCCTACCCCGCTGCACCCTGCAAATACCCCCCTCCCCCCCTCCCCCGCTCGCTCGCTGGACCGGCGCGTCGGCAGACCCAGGCTCGCGCGGTCGCTGCTTCTTCGCCATGTCGGGTAAACAAGATGGCGGATGACGCGGATGGCCATCGCAGTAATCATGATTATAAAGTAGATCCAGAGCGGATAGAACGACTTTTTAAAGAGCTTGACAAAAATGGAGATGGAAAAATAGATATCAATGAATTAGCAGAGGGTCTGAAGCGGTATGGAGGGACAAGATACAGACCTGGCCAAGCGCAAGTAAATAATTTTGGGTTTGCATATTCTTCATTTTGACATTTATTAACATTTAATGGATAAAAATATACAGATGTCAAGGGAATTTATTAAATTCTACAGATACTTGGAATTTAAGAACGATCTATAGTTGTAGACGTTCTTTTGCTTTTATACACATGGCCTTCTGATATCTTTTCAAACTTACGGAGGCTGCCATTTGTGCTTTGTGGTCAAGAATATATGCAGGGAGTGGGATTTGGATTTATTTATTATTTTATAGACTTGCAACACCGTTTGTTTATGTTTTCTTTGCATTAATTTTATGTATAGTTTCACTGTTTTTCTTGGGGCAGAGTTGCAGTATTTATACATATCACGCAAAGCGTATACATATATATATCTTTGGTCTCACTCTAAATTTTAGTTCAGTGCGTAGCAAAAGAAATATTGTAGGTTATGCATACTAACATATCTATTGCCTGTGGCAATTTACTAAGGTAAGTTATTAGGTCTTATTTAATTAATATCCTTGGACATGTATTAAATGTAACCTCATTTCTTTTCTGTGCCAGTAGCTATTTTAAATTTTGTTTTGATTTCGATTCTCACCCAGGATACTATATTTCTATTTAGCAGACAACATATATATTGTATACTTATAATACATGTATGTATTTGGACTTTCAGTTCCTAGTTTATATTTACTTGTAAATAATATATTGCATGTCTCCACCTCATACTTTTATTTGAAATGCATTTTAGACACTTTCACTTTAAGGGCTTCAATCTTCCAGTCAGATATTTTTGAAATTTTGTATCAAAACATGTATGAAAACTTACAAATGTATGGTATGTCCTTTTCTGATACTAGAGAAGTATTAATTTTATTACCTGGTAAACTTCGTTGTCTGGGTACTGTATGAGCAACTGAATTTTGAATTAATATTGTCTGTATGTGGACCCTGGTGCAGATACAAATTCAAAGGGAGGTATTTACTAATGTGAGACTTCTCACTATTTTGCCCTGCATTAATCAGTACTCTTTTCAACACCTTGGAAACAACTTAAAAGTGTAAGGCTAAGGTTCTGTCGAGTAAATACCTCAATTTATTATCCATATGATGCGATTTAAATGGCTTTCTGGATGCTGCAGTGTGTGTGGGTTTTAGTGATAGCAGTTAGAATTTTAGCAGGGAAAAGTGGAAAAAGCATAGAAATTGTCGGGGATGTTGGTATTGTTAAATAGAAATAGGCAATGATTACAAGTTTACAAGATCTGGATATACATGTAAACAAAATATAATAATGTTGTATTCACTAGATCCATTAAAGTGCTCAATACATAAGAGCATAGAGCTGGATAAAAAGTTAAAGTTATGCTAAGATGGTTAAAAAAGTATAAAAGAAAAAATATGTCAAGGCTCGTAAAAGTAACCATGGTTTCATGCCAAAGCAATCATCAGACATAAGCATAATATACTACCTGGTACTTTTAAAAAATTTTGATTAATGTAGGTATATCTGGATTAAATGAATTAACATTATTATCAGAAGTACAGAGCTAAAGATGTTTATTTTTCAAAAACCCAGAATATGCAAAGTTAGTTGTCTGTTCATTCAAAATGACCAGTTGTCAAGACGTATAAATTACCATTCATTTTAATACTGGTGTCAAGAGTAGAAATGATTGATGTTATTCATTCTAACTTTTGAAGCAGTTGTTGAAATCAATAAAATTTCATTTCATTTTGCTTATCTTGAAGAGTAGAAGCTCAAGTGTTAAGTGTGTTTTTAAAGTTTGAATTTTTTTATAAATTGAAAAGATATAACAGTACAATAATTTCAAGTTAGTTTACTAAGTTAGTTACAGTATCACAGATTTGATATATTTGACAATACTCCCAGAAACAGAGCTGATGAACTTTGTGCATATTTACCAAGTTCCAGTGTTACAAAATGAACACAGATAATTATTATTCTGTTAATGAGGTGCTGATATTGAAGCGAAGAACATTTTGGAAAATACAGCTGAAATAGTTTTAAGATTTTTTAATCCTTTCATCCCAGTTTGTATGTCAGTATTTAAACATCAATGTTCTACTTCCATAATGATACCAAAATAAGTGGTTTGGTGGTGAGAATCAAGGAACTGATCAGAAACAGCAACATTTCTGATATCAGGTACAAAATTCTTCCAACCAATCTGCATATTTTTCTTTTACACATTGGCAAGGAGAATTTAACAACACATCACTTGATGTGTTTGAGACTGAAAGATTTGAATGATGCTTACTAAGAGTGTAAACATTAATGTTGTATATTGGACTCTAACTCATTACAAGAAATGAGTCATTTATAAGACACTCTGCAGCAATATTTAGCGAATAAACTCCTCTATGTTTTTTATATCAAGCTATACAGGCCCAAGGATGAAAAAGTGTCTGAAAAGTGAACATTTGCCCAAGGCAGAGCCGATGGCAAATGTGAAACTTTGAGGACACTTTTTCAGACAAGGGCCTGTATAGCTCAATAAAAAAAATAGTGCAGAGCGATTTATTTATGACTCATTGCAATTTTCTAAGGTGGAACAGCAAGGCATGTATGATGAATACCAAAAACATTAAAGGCAAATTTGTTGAGTTCTTTGTGTTTTGTGGTATTGAATTATTAACTAGCTCCTTTGTCACTGTTCCAAACCTAGAAGCTGAATTTTTGGCCATTATACAGCAAAAACAAAACAATTTTTAGTTACTTGCAAGTGGTTGCAAATATCGGCCCGAAGTACTCTATTGAAAAATATTGGTCCTGCCAGTGTGCATCACTTGATTGGATCTGACCAATAGCATTGCACATTTTCACTATAAAAATTATTGTTGAATTTATATAAATAAAATATATAAATTTTTGCAATTCTGATCACTTATAATTAGATTATATAAAGTGATTGGAATTGAAAATGTTTGTATTGCATAGCACAGCACTACAGTTCTGTTTCAAGAGAAACCAGCTAACTAAGCACCTGAAGAGAGAGAGCTTGTTAGCTAGTTTCCCTTGAAACAGAACTGTAGTGCTATGCGATAGAAACTTTTTCAATTCTGATCACTTATAATCTAAATAAGCTCCATTAACTTAATTTAGAGCACCTTATGAGTAAAGTGAATTATAGTCATTCAGTCATCTGCTGTATATATAATTTATATAATATATCTTCCTGTATAAAGTTTAGATTGAGATTTTAGAAATTGCTTTTGATCAGTTTTGCCATGTCTGTTGTAGGTATTACTCTTTTCACGTGTCAAAATTTATTATATTCTGTATACCAAATTGCTCTTAAGAATAATTATATTAAATAAATTATTCATTTTTCATAGAAAAGTATACAGAAATCTCACTTTAGAGTTAAAATTAATTATGATTTTTTCATGTTCCAGCAAATCATGGACATTGGAGATGTCACAAATGATGGGCACATGTCCTTTGAGGAGTTTGTTGATTATGTGACTGATCATGAGAAGAAACTATGGATTGTGTTCAAAAGTGTGGATCTTGATAACAGCGGTGAGTGTTAGTCTGCATAGGTCAGCATTATGATTAATCCAAGGAAGAAATTTTTTGATCACAAACTTGAGGGAATTGAGACTTTTCTCTTTTCAGTTCCCACATTCCTATCATTTCTCATTTCCCCCTTTTGAATTGACCAGATCACTGAGCTACATGGAGTTTAAAATGTGTGTAGCATGTTTGCACTTCTGTACTTTTTAAAGGACAGATATATGGTAGTAAATTAATGCCAGCATTTATTTCTTCAAAATAATTTAAAACTAAACCTGACCCCTTTTTAAACTTATGTCAAGGTTAAAAGGGCTCTTTCACGGCTTTGTGGATGCTCAGGGATTTATTGACAAGAAACCTGTTTCAAGCTGAAATATCTATCAGCAGACACTACAGATACCAATTTAAGTTTTTTGAGACCAAGGTAAATGCCATGGATGGCTTGTTTTAGGTGGTGATTAAGTTGGATTGTAATTATCAGGTTCTACATGTATGTTCCAGGCCAGAACACAGTGTAATCAATTGTTTTGAAATGCATAAAGCCTTTTCAGAAGTGATTGTTTGCTGTCTTTTTAGTGGATTATGATGCTTTCTTTTGAAAATATTTGAATAAATGACATAAAAATTTAACTTTTGAAAAAGGGGAAATCCATTGGTTCAGCCATGAAAGAGCCCCTTTAAGAAACAATTTCATCTTGGTTTGTGTTGAAGTTGTGAGTAAGTTTTGTTTGGGTGGTATTAACTCAGAAGGGAAGGGAAGGCTGGGGAGGTTTTTAGACTGGAGTTTGAGTTTGTACAAAGTAATGCAACTACTTTTATTTATCGCAAATGTAATGTTATAAAATATTGTTAAAATGCTAACAGCTTGTGGGGTGGTGATGTAACATTCAAATCATAAAAATTCTAAAACTTTAAAAATGTTTATATAACTATCTCAAACATTTAACTTACATATTCAATTTTTCAAAAGTTGTCAAGCTGTATTGTGTTTTTGGCATTCACACAGAAGTTTCATCAAAGCTAAATTTGTTGAAATCATTTGTTGAATTGGTTTTTTTAGATCTATAGGATTTTATGTGTATGTAAAGTATGTGCCAGGACTTTGTGTTTGCAGATCACTGCATTCCAGATCCTTTATATGTAATAGATTGTTTCACGAACCTGGTATTGAAGCAGGGTGCTGGGCACTGTTGAGCCATGTGCCCTACAGGAGATTGTAAGGGTTTAATACTGGAGTTTTACTGATTTTTTAACAGGCCACATCACTGCTGCCGAACTCAGTAGTGCATTTGAAAAAATGGATGTTCATGTGACTCAGCAAGAAGTTGACTTGCTGTTGAAAAGGTAACAAACTGTCAGTGATAACTTTTCACTTGTTTGTTAAAACCTACCTGTTACAGATCTATAAGAAGTGTTGTTTTTTCCCTGCAGCATGGATAAGGATGAGACATTAAAAGTAAATTGGAATGAATGGAGAGAGTTTCATTTCCTGAACCCTAGTGGCCACAGCTTACATGACATCATCCAGTTTTGGAAACATTCCACAGTAAGTTTATAGCCCCCTATACTACTGCCCCCCACCTTCTCTAAATGAGGTTTTGTTGGTTCTTGTTCACAGTATCTACTTATATTATCAGACTTGAGATATAAAAACTAAGGTATAACAATTTTTAGTAAAGTCTTTAGTTAAAAGTCTTTAAACTCATGTGAATAAAAGGTATTAATGCTACGCTGTAATTTCTGCAATAATTAATCTTATTAATAATAAAAATTTGTTTTTTCTTTTTCTGTTTCTCCAAAATGCCAGTATATTGATATTGGTGAAGATTTTTGTGTGCCAGATGAGTTCACTGAACAGGAAAAGAAATCTGGAATGTGGTGGAGACAGTTGGTTGCAGGGGGAGGTGCTGGGGTTGGTAAGTGATGCCACAGGGGGTTACTGACAGGGAGGTTCGATTTGCTATAGTCATGGTATGTTTTTTTGGGGGGGGGCTGAGTTAAATCATGGCTTTTTTCATGCACCTCCCTGTCACCCTTCATGACAGTAATGCATTGTTGCAATGTCATATTAATAACATTTCAAATACTGCACCTGCTATACAGTCAAGTGATCAAACATGGTATATTGCATTTCAAAAATGAACCATGCTTAATTGTTTGTTGAGTATTAGAAACCAGACATCCACAGATAAAGTTGTTATATTTAAAAAACATGAGAGCTACATGTAAACATTATTAAGATTATTTAAATGCAAAAATACTGACAATTTAAAGTTTTCTCAAAAAAAGTTCAAAATGGTAATTCTTGAAATTATTATCAGTCAACAAGTGGAGGAATTTTTAATGATTCACTAGCAGGCTCTGTGTGAGGGATTACATTACATTCTCTGAAATATCAGTTACAGTCATGAGAAGTCATGTTAGATTAATAATAAGAATAGTTTTATATTCATTGTAGATTTCAAAGTTACAGAAGAGACATTCAAAAATGTGTGTATTAAACCACAAGTGTCTCAGATCATCCTTCGTTGAACAAATTTGTAGTAAGAAATTTTTCATTTTGGTAACAGAACTAGATGGTTTATAAAACAATTTTTGGTCAAAAAAGTTGCCCTTAACCACAAATAAATTTATTATATAAAATTGTATTTGTTTAAGGATCACTTTTATTCAATTGGTCATTTATTTTCCCCAAGGGTTTAACAAGTTAATGTATGTAAATAGTCTGTTGTCATCTACATCTTCATTTTTTCGTTGGCTTTCTAGTTTCCAGGACAGCCACTGCTCCTTTGGACAGATTGAAAGTCATTCTACAGGTCTGTGCAGTGTCATTTATTTAATTAATGTTTACAAGTTGAATTGTATGGATAAATCATTTAAAAATTATGGTAGTTTTATAAAGTCTTGGTTTTTTCAGTCTCTTGTGTTGCTCTGATATAAAAATTTTCTTCCTCCTTGTTTGCATGTAGGTCAAAGCATCAAAAACCTATAGAATTGGCATCATCTCTGGTCTACAACGAATGGTCAGGGAAGGGGGGCTGCTAGCTCTCTGGAGAGGCAATGGTGCTAATGTTATTAAAATTGCCCCTGAATCAGGCATCAAGTTCTTTGCATATGAGAAGGTGTGTGAGTTTGTTCTTATTTGTCTGTTTCTAAGGGCTCTTTTATGGCTTTGTGCATGCAAAAAGATTTGATGACAAGAAAGCTAAGTTATAAACTGAAATAGAATCAGGCACTTTTCTAATACCAATCTAAATTTCTGACAGGAAAATGGTATAGATGGTCTGTTTTAGAAGGTGATTAATTTTGAGTTGGCTTTTTCCCTATTATGAACATTGGTTTAATTTATGTTCTTGGCCCTAACATATATTAAAATTTAAAGTGTATCGTAATGGTAATAGTAATTTTATTATATCTCCCCTAAGGGCTTTTTAGATAATTTTCCTGGCAAACCAGGAAAATAAAGAGCCTATTGAATCTCAAGGATGAAAATGAACATCCATCTATGTTATATATCAAGGTGATTGTTCTTGCGGTGAAATCTATATTGGCAAAATAATGTGCAACTTTGAAGTAAGAACGACAGAACACTGACCCTACACACAATTCAGAGCAAGCTTGACATCTGAAACAACACCAGTCCCATGAATTCAACTGGAGAGTCATTTACACAGCACATAGTTTTTTCAAGTGTAAAATCCTCAAAGGGCTTTTCGTCCAACAAAAGAACCCCTCGCTCAACAAACAAGTTAATTGTTATATCGCCAACCTGTTCCCATTGGGAATAACTTGAACAACAATTGGAGAGTCATTTACACAGCACATAGTTTCTTCAAGTGTAAAATCCTCAAAGGGCTTTTTGTCCAACAAAAGAACCCCTCACTCAACAAACAAGTTAATTGTTATATTGCCAACCTGTTCCCAATGGGAATAACTTTATATCCTTATAAAATTACACTGTTTCTATTTGCTAAAATTTCAAATGGTTAAAAATAAAACTATGTAAAAGGTAAAAAATGGTAAAATCAACAAACTGAGTATGGAAAGGTTAAAAGATTAGTATCGTGTTTCATTTATTGGTAAAATGTTTGAAAATTTTGACCAAAGTCCCTCTTTGACAGACTGCCTTCTTAAATTGTGAAATTGATTTTGCCTTTTTGGCAGATGCTTTCATCAATCCTGGGCAGAAATAATAAATTGATCAAAGGACTTTTGTTGGATTTATGATAGTTTCTGGCACTGAAATTGTATGGATAAAAAACATAAAAGTCAAACTTCTGAAAGAGATAACCTCCAATGAATCAGTCATGAAACAGTCACTTTCAAACTCTCCCAGCTTTTTTATAAAATACTTTAGTGATGAACTTAAATTTCTTCATGATTATTATGCTCAGGACTGATATCTACTTGAAGAGTGGTTTGTGTATGTATAAATACTTCCCATAATCTTTGTTTTCTGCAGGCAAAGAAACTGCTTTCAATTGATGGCAAACAACTGGGCGTGACAGATAGACTTTTGGCAGGATCCATGGCTGGTGTGACATCACAGACTTCCATATACCCCTTAGAGGTATGTGTAGCGGACTGGAGTGTGGGCAGTGCCTGGATGCAGTTATAGTTATGTCAGGATGTGTTGATGTTGGTGTGTGGGGATGGTCACCACTTTCATAACTACATGTAAAAACCTTGCAGACCTTGTGTCTGCTAATGTCATTCATTTAGAATGTAGGAGTGTAAATTAGAGCCATTTGTGTTCGCAACCCATATTATAAGTGTTTTACCATGTTTAGTGTTAATTTCTCCAGGACCAATATCTATTTGGTGGTTATTAGCTCATTGTTTGTAAGTGCCCTTGAAATTTCAGATTGTTGGTTTCCTTCAAAGAAGGCTGAGACTGATGTGTTATTTGTTTCCATTTATAAATGCTTTCTCTAGGTATTGAAAACAAGATTAGCACTTCGCAAGACGGGGCAGTACAGAGGATTAGTGCATGCAGCAGTAGTCATATATCAGAAAGAAGGACCGAGAAGTTTCTATAGAGGACTTTTTCCAAGTTTACTTGGAATTATTCCTTATGCTGGAATTGATTTAGCTGTTTATGAGGTAAGTATTGCCAGAATGAAGTAACAAATGGATATTTTAACACTGAAGTATTGGAAAAATGGAATACTAAGTCAATGATAATGATCAGAAGTTGAGACCTTCAAACCTTAAAAAAATTGGAGTGTGTTTAGATTTGAATGCAAGTTGACAAATATAATTTTTTTATTTTTATACCACTTTTATTACTGAAATAAAAATAATTTTTTGGAAAAACTACCTCTTTAGTAGGACAGAGTTGAGTAATGTGAAAAAATGTGGGATGGGCAGATAAAGCACTTATCACATTAAGCCAGAGGAGGAGGAGGCAGGGCTGACCAGATGTGGTGCATTTAGTTACTCGCACCTGCCAGCCCAAGGGTCCGGTATTTCTATCATTTTGACCAACATCTCTAGTACAACTAGTCAAACTTACTTAAAATTGGCCAAATTTGTCTTGCCCCAGGGAGGGGATTGAGAACAAATTTCAAATGCTCCACATCTACCCCATTTCCCTTCCACCTCCGGTTTAACACTGGTATATGGATAATGAACAGTGCAATAAAATTTGGCTGAGTAGTGAACCTAAACTGTTTGTATTTCCCTTTCAGACACTGAAAAACTTTTACCTAAATTACCACAAGAACCAGTCTGCCGACCCCGGTGTGATGGTGCTGTTAGCCTGTGGCACTATTTCAAGTACCTGTGGCCAGTTGGCCAGTTATCCACTGTCACTAGTTAGGACAAAATTACAAGCACAGTGTAAGTACAAAGAATTATCTGTCCAATTCAGTGTAGCATGTCTTCGAATATATATATATATATATATATATTTTTAGTGTTTTTTTAAATTTATTTATCCATCACTTCACTACACTGCATTGCCGTCAAACACAATAAACAGAATATCAATACAAAAAAAAGGTAGTAACAAAT
>JANSTQ010078329.1:2578-14740 GCA_026167885.1 Bergia puertoricense | reverse complement strand
TGAAAATGTCCAGCCTCCAGTACTGAATTTTACTTATTTTGCATCAGCTTGGGCTTAAAAAAAGAAACTTTGGACGAACATTTTTTGAGCATTTTAGTGACATTTTCAAAATATCCACTAGCGTTTTAGTGAGAAAGTCGAGCATTAAGCATTAGCATTCTGTTAAGAAAAAAAAGCATAATTGGCAAAGGCCTAACGGCATAGCTGCTACTGACAAAGAAAACAATATTGATGGTAAATGGATGGATGGTTACCCGCTGTCTTTTTATCAGGGCCACTGGGGTTAATCGACTCAACAAACCAAGGACTGTAGATATATATCTCAACAGCACCTGCTGACAATACCTTTTATCTGATTGTTCTTTATAAAATTGCTTCCAACCACTTAATAAAAGTTTAATACCATTCGAAATAGCGATCATAGCATGTAGTGCCAGGACAGATTCTAAAACGACCGAGGTTAATTCGTGTCAAGTACAAAAATAACCGTTTAAACATCACTGATCAGAGTATAGAATTTTGCGCTGATTTGTTTCCCATATTCAATTCATGTCAATACTTGTCCTTTAAACTTTCTGCTATTGCTATCTCAGTGTTGAAATAAGTCGTTATCAATCGACTTTCATCAAGGAAAAACAAAGACTGCGTCCATTCGCTCAGAATACAAAACAATCCCTGTTTTATTACTAAACAGATACGAAATTATAGAAAAACACTAAGCAAATTTGAGATGACAGTACGCGAATATTTTAAATTAACAAAGTCGATTCTCACTCACAAGCTACAGATAATATCGAAATATGTTTTTACCAGTACAAGTTGAAAAACAGAAGTACTTAATTCAAGACTTATTCTACAAGTTATTTGAATTTCCGAATTTATTTTCCCGCATATGCTAATGTGTAATCCTGTATTTTTTAAAGCTTTTCTGTAATTATAAATGTACCTTTGAAGAATTTTAAATTTGAGGCACGTTCATTCACTGAATGCGAGTGCACTGGACTGTTCATCAGCAGCAAGGGCGCAAAAACTGGAAATATAAAAAACTTACAACGGATTTAAATTTGTTTAAAATAAGTTGTTTACATTGGAGTAGACGTTATACAGAGTAAATAAGAAACAAAAAAACATAAAAAGATGCCATTTTCTTAAGTGCTTTTATTTTCCATTCCTGTCTTTTCGTCCAAAAATCATTTCATATTGTTCAGACCACACCATTGTTCGACCGAACATGGACGCCCTCAGGTGAAATAGGTCATGAATTTGGACTCGAGAACAAAGCCACAGTTTTACACATGTAAAAACCATAAGTCAAAGCAAGCAGCGAAATCATAAAAGAATATTGTTTAGAAAATTATCTCGCAGTTTCATTGGTTAGGAGGTTGGGATCACACTGTCTTTCAAATTAACGCCAGGGAATTGACATCTATTTACATAATCAGTGAGAGATACCTTTGAAGAAACTTGCACGCATCTCGGGCTCAATTTAATTTGTCGGGTTTGTTGTCGTCTGAAGACCAAAACGGCGAAATTCCATGGCAATGTTTAAGTGTTTATCCCTCTTCGAGATTAACACTTTTGAGAAATGGTAAGTACGATGTATCGGATTTGTGGCCACTGCAATTCGTGGATTTAAATTCGAGGTCAAATCTCCGCAACATGTTCGAATATTGTGGACTACTCGGGGTTTTTGTTTTGCTCGAGCTGTTTTTAAATACACAATAGACTCACTCATATTCGTATTTTTGTCTTTCAACACGCAAATCTTTCACGAAGTTAAAACTGCTGCACGAAACACTGCGGCTAGAAATCTTGGCCAAACACGGACACATCGGTTGGTGTGAAATAAGGTGAGAATTATTTGACACTTTGGGTGTTTATCCATCTATCGACTGTCATATACATACCACACGTTGAACTGCAATTCGTAATTGACAATATATACAATCAAACTGAGTTCATTTTGGTCTTGCAGAAGCAATGGACTCCAGTCTCCTGAGCATAACCGCTACCTTGACACTTTTGCGGGAGAAAGTTTACCAGTTGTAACAGAATTCTCTGGAGACACAGTAGATCTGGCACGACAAACTATCATTGCTTCTTCAAAGATTCTAGGTGAGACGATAAATCGGTTTTTATTATTTAGAACATAAGTATTTTAAATAGAATAGAGGCTTTTTTGTTGAGATCTCGATCAAAACTTTATGGATCTGTTTGTGTAATATAATATACAATATTACAGGGATACATGTACTTATAATCACCGGGAGACGAATATTCACTGCTTCATGTTCAACGAGGTGCAAACTATAGTCAAGCCAACCGTGCCGGCGAGTCAATTCAACCATTCCACGGTTTGATTGTAGTATTGAAGAAGTGTTGTGCTCTGTGTCCCCTATAGATATAGTTGCCGGCCCTTCATTTTTAATTTGAAGCCTAGCGTGATCTAATGTTAATAATATATTCATTTTCTGTGTTCAATTTGACTGTTAACCCCACAACCTTTTTTGAGCTGTTTGCATTTGAAGATAATGTTATACTTAATGTCAAAGAATAAAATTGTCATTCTTTGATTGCATCTTTTATTAGGACGATAGTTTGGGCTTGCTTGATTATGATGCTAAGGTCATGTAGAAACGGAATGTGGCCTTACCATATGATTAGGGGCACATGCTACTCTAAGTCGGCCAAGGCTACATTTTTTTCACTGGCTGCCTCTCTGTTGTTTGTACATTAGCATATAATTGTACATCAACCTGACGCGAACAATACGTGTTTGAAAACTTAATTTATCTTCACGGACAGCCCAATATGATGTATTCTTACGTGAAACGGCTAATCACAGTTTCCTATCTTTAATCATTTCAAGATTTCTCAGGGGAATGACAAATTACTTCGACATTTTAACAGACGCGAACTGACAGGATACGTTAGACTCTAGCGGCGTCTGAAGAGCAAATTCACAAAATACAGCATCGAGGAAAACGTCTTGGAACAATTTGATATATTCTTTCAAAAACTTAACTAAAATCAAGTCAGAATATCCTTACGGTTTCCACTGCTTATTTTGAAGGTACCGTGTGTGATTGTTGGTGAGTTTTTTTTTTTGAAGAATGGGTGCGAGTTAAATTTTCTTGCACAGCAACCGTGCAATCGTGTCTCGCTCTTCTGTTCAAAATTTCAGGAGACAAATAATTGTAAACACTGAATCTGGAATAATATCTGTCAATTCTGAGTTTTTTTTATGTCCTGGAGCGAGTTAATAAACCCGAAGTTGCATTTCAAGATCGAGTACGTGGAGAGAGTTAGGCCTTCCTTGAATTATTGAAAGAAATACCGAGTACCTGAGCCTTTTGGCTTTTATCAGAGTAAAACTTTGCTACAACGCAAAATTAAACTGATAAAAATCACATAATTTAGCAGATTTTATTAAATTGATTGGCAATTCAATACATGGTACTGTGGAAAGAGTAAAATGTATTTCAATTTTGGACAAATTAGATACCGTTAAGCCATGTAAGCGTAGTTTCCTCCTCTGAAAGAAGGTAAAAGCTTCTATTGATTGTCAAAACTCGGACGTTTGAAAGAGAGAAAAAGTTAACAGTGTTTTGCGATAGCTGTGCTAAGGACATAGATCATCTTATCATAATGATTACTAGCCGAACCTGTGTGGGCGGTATTATGATAACCACCGCAATGTTTGCCAATCTCTTGATTGTTTTATTGCCTTCAAGTGGTTGGTTTTATCTTCCTTCCCTTAGAGAAAATCAGTATAACTAATAGGATCGTGCTAATTCTTTCTCATAGATTGCTTTCCTGAAAATAACGTTTCTTCCATGAGATATTTAATGTAAAACAAAAAAAAACATTCACAATTTACTTCCGTTAGTTTGAACTCTGCAGAAAGTTACCTGACTTTGCCGTGTTGAACTGTTCAGTGTAATATATAAAAACATCGGAACACATTTTTAATAAGTTGTAATAAAATATTTTCAGTTGGCTAGAAACAAGGATGTACCCGCTAGATATGAAAACCTAATTGTATTATCTACCGTATTTATAATTCTGTAGAAAGAGTGAAAGACTTACTATAAATAAAATACTTCTGTTGACCAGAGCCTGAGGGCATTATTCCTAAAATGGTCTTCTTTTTCACAAAACTCTTTTTTGATAACTGATAACAACTTTGAAAAGCAAGGTAATATATTTTGCATTCTTCAGAGTTTCAAAATACTAAAATTCTGCTCAAGAGTTCTAAAGAACGCCGGACTGATAACAACCGCTCAAAACAACCAGATATATTATTTCTTTGTAGTCCTTTATGAAAAACTTATATTAGTTTTCGTATTTTGCATTTTAATCCATAAAACGTTATGACTTTTCTTACAAAATGAGTTAAATTTAAATATTTATATTACATGCCTTTTAACACGAAAAACTGAAGTATTCTTAAACATCTTTTAAAAGACAAAAGTAATAATTATAATACAAGAAGTCCGTCTTTCAAATTTCAAATTAAAATTAAAAAACATATTTTCAAACGACAGTCCTTTGACATTATTAAGTTTAAATGTTTCTTTCAAACGATCAATTGAGTTTGAACTAACATCATTTTAAAATTATGACCTTCATTAGAATCTGCAGAATCGAAACTCTAACGAAACACTAGGCCAAATAAAATAAATTCCCGGTTTCTCATCAGCGCCCGCATTGCAAAAAAGCCGCGTCAATTTCTTTTTTTACAAATGATGATTGCCATGTTATTTTTGAATGGCAACATTCACCTCGTTGTTTCAAAGTCAGTACATTTGATATTCAAGGACAGGACAATACTTTCATATATATATATAAAGTATATATCAACAAAGAGTTGCTGTTTTTAAGTTTGCAATGGTATTTTACTCTCCTACATATGCTTGTTAATGTAACTGGTAACTCTCCTTAAAAAAAACCAAAAAAAACCCGCATGCCTCATTTACTTTTTAGAAAAATTCTGATGAGAAACCGGGAATTTATTTTATTTGGCCCTGTGAACAACTTTCCATGCGGTGTGAATTGAACACTGCTACAAAATCAGTGAGACAACTTTATTGCAAACCAAATATCAACGAGAGAAAAATTTCTGAATTTTGTCATTGACTTTTAATTGCTTGAGGTGTTGTAGAAATAAATAACAGTTTCTAGAAATTTGATTTAAGTTAAAGACAGATAACGTGACCGAGCAGCAGCAATTAATCATAACTATCAATTATGTAAAAAAAAAACCCACACGCCTATAAAAATTGACCAATTTGTTTGATATTTTCTAACAAATAATTGAGTTGGACAAATTATTCTGTAAATTTGTACATTTTGCTGATCGAAAAAAAAACATGATGCAGATAAAGACTATTTTAAAAATTAAAACTGGATCACTTTTGTATAGAAACACCGCCCTAGTTCTCGAAGAATTTATGAAAATACCACGCGTGTTTGATGAAAGTGACAGTAATAGTCTAATACCACGAGTGTGTAGCACGAGTGGTATTTGTCACTTTCACCAAATTCAAATGGTATTTTTCATTAATTCTTCGAAAACTAGGGTGGTGTTTTCGGTTAATACCTCACCTACAAAAAAATACGACCAGTTTTCTGCATTTGACTTGTAGGACTGCAATGAGTTCGTCCTTATGTTCTTTGAATCTTTACTTTATACGCGTCAATGATTTGAGCGAGCAAACTGGTTACAAACAAAAATTTAGTTCTTTGACTTTTACGATAGTTTTCAAGGGTTAAGAAAACAAAACGACAAGTTTACGGAAATTTTCCTTGTTTGTGTTTGTAATTCTGCGAGCGAAGTTCCCGGTTGACAGTGCCTCTTAATGTTTTTAAAATAGCACATGTGCTATAAAGAAAAAGCCGATCAGTGCCCAGTATTTTTTGTTGGTGTGGTATTACTTATAAAATATAGTGTGTTTTGGATATTTACAATTTGTGCAAACGTAAACAGAATTGCTTAAAATCTGAATTTGAAAATATCGAGATAGTATTTCAGCGATGTTCACTATCAAAGATGTCCGACACCGCCGACAGGTCGGAACGCATGCGTGAGACAAACGCTGGCAACGTCCAAATATGGCGCCTCAAAATCAAGTTTTGCAGCTGTAATAAACAACCTGTGGCATTGTTTGATAAAGACGTTACGTCATCGACCGTTCATAATTGATGGAGACAAGCAAGATAAAAAAAATATATACACATTTGGTTGTTCAAACTCTTGTATTTTACAAAGTTTTCTTGCTTTTTTCGTGCTTGTAAGCTCGGTTTACTTACGTTTTTCAGTCCTGTGTCGATACCGCCCCATTGACAAAAGCATAGGGGCTGGGTACAAGAATTCAGTTGATTGCTGTGTGACGGTTGAATAACCCCATACAAATCCTTGTAATTTGTGACGTCATCTGAACTCCTCTTCACGGGAAAAGAACGCAAAGTTAGCCCAAATTGAACAATTTCTGTATAAGTAAATATTGTACACCTGTACTAACGTTTGTTTAGTATCTGTGCACACATGGTGGATGGTTCCTCCTAAAATGGTCTACAGTTGGTCAAGGATTTAATGGAACCGAAACCAATTGTACAATTTCACACATTTTAGGTATTCTACTGATGATCATTTACTGATTTGCCTTTTATTTCAGTAACATTATGGTTATCTGAACATTTTTAATTTTAAAATTTCATTAGCCCTTACGATTTACTGGTGCGTATTTATTCCAAAGTGCACGAGAAAAATTATGCGATTCCCTATCTTGTTAATCAGACGGTTGAGAGCAGCTTATTGGTTAGTCAAATCATCGTTTCCACATCTCACCAAATTTGACTACAAGTAAAGCGAGATCGACCACGAGAGGTAAATTTTCGCCCTATTTTCTGAACTCAAGGAGCGTGCACGACTTTTAGCTGTTCCTCCATTGCCCCATATTAAGCATGCTATTGTTTATAAAACCAATAAGATTATCAATAAGAAAACTACACGATGTGAAGATATTTCTCCTGTGTTTGGAATAAATGCATCGATGAAATAACTTGTAATGAAATCTTCACATCTATGTGACTCTGACCTAATGGAGCTAATCGTTCAATAATATTTCAGGTCAGGACGAAAACACTGGGATGGAAGAATTTGGAAGGGAATTCTTTCAGCTTTGTTTGAAGCAAAAACAAAAGATTCTCAAATCTGTGGGAAATACACTTTGTGATTTTCTGAACAATGTGGACAACTTTTACGAATTATTTGGTTCTGAGGAAGAATATGATTTGATTAGACCACCTACATTCCACTGCACCGTGCAAAAAGACAATCAGCAACTTCTTCTTCATTACTATTCGTCGAGACAAGGTTGGGAACCTTTCATAAGGGGTGCCGTTAAATGTGCAGCTCAACTCTTGTTCAACAGCAGTATTTATATCAAGGTCTTAGACAAGGAAAAGTATGCGGCAGTACAACGGAATCGCAAGTATTCAGATGATCGTAGACATACAGTTTTTGAAATATGGCAGACATGCCATGGTGTGAAACTGAACTACTCTTCAACTAACTCCAACCAAGGTGCCGTTTCAACTGATCCTAATGATCTGAACATCAGTGTGTTAACTCTTTGCACAACTTTTCCTTTTCATATTATATTTGATAAGAACCTGGAAATTCAACAGCTGGGGGTGTTGTTGTTTCGTTTAATTGGCCGTACACTGATAACACGCGGGAAGAAAATCACCACACATTTTGAGATTGTACGGCCAGCTATTGCACCTGAATTTTCTTCAATTCTCTGCAGAATCAACAGTTTGTTCTACATGCGATTAAAGCCACACAAGAATGGAGTAGAACACAAACTAATGGAGGTTAAAGGGCAAATGATTCATTTGCCTGAATTCGATTCTATCCTGTTTCTTGGTTCACCAGTGGTTGAAAGCCTAGAACAGCTGCAAGGCCGCGGCTTGTTCCTTAGTGACATTCCAATTCATGATGCCACGAGGGATTTGATACTAGTGAGTGAACAGGCTCTCGCTCAAGAAACGCTCAAGAAGAGAATGGAGCAGTTGAAACAAGAGCTACAGCAGACTTCAAAGGAACTAGCTAACGAGAAGCGAAAGACAGAAGAAATCCTTGAATCGGTGTTTCCACATGACATTGCAAAGAAACTTACCCACAAAGAGCCAGTTCCTGCAAGGTTAATTGATAATGTGACCATGCTGTTTAGTGACATTGTCGGTTTTACCTCTATCTGTTCTCAGTGTGCTCCTATGGATGTGGTAGAAATGTTGAATAGCCTGTACACCAAGTTTGACAAGCTCTGTGGGGAACTCGACTTGTACAAGGTAAATTGGACAATTTAACAATCCTTTTCTAAAAGTTATATACAAAATGTATGGGCAGTTGTGTGACATCACTTCATAGTTGCAGCTTAATTATACAATCGTCAACGCGAAGGCAATACTGATCCAAATTTGATAGTCATGGCAATGTTTGCTTCGTATTGGCAGTTATAGCAGTAACAACATCGTAACGTGAGATGCAATACAGTACCGATTTTCCGAATTACCCCAATTGCCATTGTTAACACAGTATTGGCTAAAGAACATTGTCATCATTGTCGAGTCTCAAACAGTGCCATCACCACAGAGACCAACACAGCTGGTGCTGTCGCAACATAGTTCCGTGGTTAGCTGTGGTTGCAACTGTTGTCAGACTTGAAATTCCCTGTCTTCTTGTTAACTGATCTCCAGTTCTTCCTGACTATATGCACATCATATGTACAACTCTGTCAGAATTAAAAAACAATTTCTACATTAAAAATAATCCTAGATGTAGTATCTGTTCTCGTCGCGAACACTTTTCATTGCAGAAAAGCAGAAAGATTCATATTCCTTTACAAGGTTGTCACAAATCCTAAATTTTGAAAATTCCCTGATTTTTCTATGACGTTTGACAATAGGCAGAAATTGCCAAAAGCAAAACCCAAATCATGTGACTTTTTCATTACGTTTGCTACTTTTTAAAACTCCCAACTTTTGCAGACTCGAAGTAACCATGTGTTACCGTCCAGGAATCACGTTCGAAGTACCAAATGCGGTGATCATATGAAACGATTAAATATTACATTGTCGAGGACATTTATAACGTACACTTGGCTATTTAGTGAAGGCTAAAAACACTAAATTAAATTCTTTATTTATAAAAGCCTGCTGGTGTCTAAAGACTTTGATACAAACACTCCAGTATGCATGGCTTAAATATAAATTGAAGCAAATCTGACAAAAATAAAGGCAGTGACATAAGCCAGTTTACAATGAAACTAACTATATATAACTTTACCAATATTTTAATTTTTACTCTTGATTAATTTTCCCATCTCAGGTTGAGACAATTGGTGATGCTTACGTTGTAGCTGGTGGGTTGCAGGGCTCCAGTGGAACCGTCGATGATGCACGGAAGGTCGCACTAATGGCACTGGGTATGATTGACGCCATGAAAGACGAGATCACACCTGGAGGAATACAAATCAAGGTATTGTGATAAATCAGTAAAAATTGTGCTTGCTAGAAAAAAGAAAGAGTTTTATTGCTTGTCGTTGCAAGTATTATTGCTATCGCTATCACTATTGTTACTATTGCTGTTCCAATTAATACTGGTGTTCTTGTTCCTGTTCGTGTCGTTGTTCCTCTTGCTTCTCCTATTCTTGCTGCTGTTCTTTGCTGATTTCCCTCTTTTTATGTATTGTTCCTTTTCTTGTTGATGTTGTTGTCCCTGTTGCTGTTATTGTTTTCTGTTGATGTTCCTGTCCCTGTTGCTGCTCCAGTTGCTGTTTTTTCTATTGTTGTTTATTTCCCCTGTTGTTGCCCAATCTTTTTGCTGTTGCAGTTGCTGTTGTTGTCCCTGTTGTCCAGTTGATATCACTTGTTGTCCTTGTCTCTGTTATTGTTATTGTTATTGTTCCTATTGCTGTTGATGTTCCCTGTTCCTGTCCTTATTGCTGTTCTATGCTTTTTTCTGATCACGTGACTGTATCTATCGAGGTTCCTTATGTTTTTCTTCTTTTTGCATGGATCCTACTGCTGTTTCTATTGTCGATTTTATTCATGTTACTGTGATACTGTTACTGTTACTTTACCTGTCGCTGTTCCCGCTAATGTTAATGTTTAGTACTGTTCCCTATCCCATTACCGGTCCCGCTACTGAATATGTCGCTGTTACTGTTACTGTTTGTTCATGTTGCTATTGCTGTTGCCTTTCTTGTTTCTACTTTCTTCTGTTGCTGTTCTCATTGCTGTTCCTGCTGCTTCCATTGCTGAAATTGTCCCTGTCACTACTGTCGTTGTTGATGTTTCTGTTACATCATATTCTTGCACTTAACAGATTCGTGTTGGCATTCATACTGGCTCTGTACTGTCTGGAGTTGTTGGAACAAAGATGCCCCGATATTGTCTTTTTGGTCACAATGTTACCGTTGCCAACAAGATGGAGTCAAACAGTGAGGCTAGCCGTATAAACGTCAGTCCTGTAACAGTCAGGTAATGTTACTATGATGCTATAAAATTGTCAGCAGCATAGTGGTAGAGTGGTTAGCGTGTCTGACTCATAATCCAAAGAGCAGCAAGTTCATACCCCACCAGTCATTTTACTCGACTTCTGCTGGTAGGATAACCTGCGATATATTTAGATTAGAGTCGTTTAAAGGACAGTGGTGTACTGCCATCCATTTAAATCTACAGAAACTCAAGACTTACAATTGAATCTTCGGATTTTCTGCATTTCAGAAATTAAACATAAGAATTGTTACCGAAAGAACGATATTAAAAGGTAAAACGGCTCACTGACCTAAAAATGAACCTTTGATTAGTAACTTCTCTTGATCAGGTTTGATAAGCTTTATATCGATATATTTTAATGAGCTGTGTTCTTCTTTCTTGTTTGTACTGCGGCCCTCCCCTTCAGGGATGAACATGAACCCAGGCCCGATAACCTCTGCAAACAACTGGCACTACTAAACTGGTTTTGATTATAGTCCATATTCCATTTAAAGTATTTACTTGGTCCGCAATTTTTACTTTCGCTCCGCAGAACAAGAAAAATTAGTTTTATCGGCACTTTCCTAAGATTACCAATTTTGATAAGTTCATATTTTGAAAGGTTCCCTTCCTCGTGGCAATCTTAATTTCTTCTATAGAATGTATTTCAAGTATCCCAAGGACTTCGTTATTTACTTCTTGTAATATTCTTGTTTCTGATCATAGATTTCTCAGCGAGTGTTCAGAATTCAAGTTTATCCCTCGTCCAGGACACCCATTGCCGGGTTGTTCGGCAGTTTCCAAAAGTACCGATGTTTGTCATTTTCTGCAGCATGCTAGCACAGAAAACAGTGTGCACACAGTTCAACAATTTCTCAATTTGCAGCTGGATGATAACAGTGACAAGAACACCGAAGTCGAATGTGTTGTAAACCACCACAACAACGACATCAATGAGTGTGACCTGCAGCGAAAGTGTAACAGTAGGATCAGTAGCACTCTAAATGATGTGTCTGTTTATATCAATGATACTCCAAACTCTGATATCAATCCTTGGATTCGGTTTCCTTGCCTTGCTGAGCAAAGTAATCACAGTTTGAACAAAGACCAAAGGAAAAAGGCTGAAGAAAGAAAGTTGTTGCCTGACGATATAAAGCAACAAAGTCAAAAGTGGCACAGCCCAGCTATGCAACATGTTAGCGAAAATAGTACTTTACCTCATCGTCAAGGACATAGTTACTCAGAGCAAAAGTCATTTAAAGAAACAACTGTCTAATCAGTTGAGAACCGACAGAAACCTGAGGATTACACTCCACAAATATAAACTCTTTTATGAAATAACCAGAGATATCTTCTTGGAATGCATAACCAATATCTGTGATCACTCATACAAATGGGTGACATTTTGCGATGCAGAAAAAATGGTGAATTCATTACAAATACTCCTTCTCCTTGCATTCACTACAGTATCCTTCCTATGATCCATTTTGTGCGTACTAATACATACAAACACTCAAAGACACAAACAGACACACATACACACACACACACACACCCCTTCATTCTACTGCATGGCTGGCTGCAAATTTTGAACTTTGATATTTTAATAAAAGT
>JANSTQ010078218.1:0-11870 GCA_026167885.1 Bergia puertoricense | reverse complement strand
TCAAAAACGACCTATATACAGCTTCCTGTGAAATAAGAAGGGAGATCGATAAAATCAAACATTCCGAGATCATAAATGACTATTGAGATGGGGGATTGAAAATGCTTGAACTAAGAACCTTTAACATGTCTCTTAAATTTAGATGGGTACAAAAATATTTAAACAGCGAAAATAGCGACAAATGGAAAGGTTTTTTTTTCTCAAAGCCCATGGCGTGTCATTAATTTTCTCTTGCAACCTAAGAAAAGAATATATAAAGTACCTAAACATACCTGACGTATTTCTAAATGAAATTACGGAACTCTGGGCCGAAGTCCATTTTATTGAAGAGGATTCCCTGGATAAAAACAAAGCAAGCAAACAATTAATTTGGAACAACTGTTATATTCGAATTGAAAACGAGCCAGTGTGCTACAAAAACTGGATCACAAATGGATTGAACAGCTTTTTGGGGCCAACGAAAAGTTTTTGGATTTTGAAAAAATCAAAGAAAAATTCGACCAGCCAAACATACATTTTCTAGATTTTATGCGCGTATTATCTGCAACAAGAAAAAAAAATCTGAAATTTCTACCTCATTTAAATGAAAAGCGAAAAATTACAGAAAGTTAAATTCAACTCAACAAAAATTACAAAAAGTTAAATTCAACTCAACAGGCCGCTTCTGAATCCAAATTGAAAAATGTTGCTACGGTACTTCAAAAAAGCAAGAAAAAGTGGGCTAGAACTTGGCCGTTAAATTTTTAAATAATTCTCACTGCTAGATATTTTCTTTTCTTATACAAACTTCGCCAAGAATATCCTACTCTTGCATTTTTCAAACATAAATTAAAGTCTTTCTTTCTATTAGAGAAAAAGAGCGCAATAAGAAACGGAATGTTGTAATGCACCTTTTTGAGCCAGTAAATCATCGATACTTTTTCTGTGCCTCAGTATCTTTTCAAGGGAAACTCTCTGAAAAAAGATACTGTAACCTAATTAAAATGACTTGTAAGACAGACTTAGGATTACTGTAAAATGATAATAAATGTAATATTACTGCAATTTTTCGTCCTTTCGTGTTGTTTGGCGTAGCTACATTTGTAAAATTGTATTGTATATAAAATTGTAAAATAATTAAATAATAATAATAATAATAATAATAATAATAATAATAATAATAATAATAATAATAAAAACGCCACAGTTTTGAACGTGACTTGACTGACACGGCCCAGCGTACTTTTTGCATTGAGGCTGATTGCAGTTTCTTGCATTGTCAGTCGTATTATGGTCTTAAAAAGTAAGCTATACCTGACTAACTTTATTTGCGTTCATTAGTTGAAACTATAAATTTATTTTTGAGATACAGAATTTTGGATCTCAATTACCATCAAATTTCTAACAAATTTGGAATAATTGTAGACAATATTTGACGTCATCATAATAATATTTGCTAGAATTAGGCAAAATTAGAATTAATTTTGATCTGCGTTTGTTGTAAATTTCCTGTGAGTAGATATTTACCATTAGTAAAAACATAGAAAAACGAAAGCAGAAATTGTATAATGACAGCTTTCAGCTTTACCTCGACTTGAAGTTATTGTCGTAATATTTCATTTCGCTGCGTGCTAATAAATACGCCGCACGCAGAATGTGCGGTAAATTATGCCATATATTTAGCATCATATATTGTGAACTGAAAAGCAAGCCATAAACATTTGCATAACATACTTTGAAAAATGTAAACTCACGGTCAGTAATAGATGGCGCAAATTTTTGTACAAGTGTAACTTTATCAGCCAAAAATTCAGTACTGTCCATGAACAACACGGATTAAATTTTTAGGGACGAAGGGCCGGGGATAATTGTGTAAAAGAGAAACAGTAGTATCGTACAAGAAGAAGTAAAAACGAACAGCACAGAGCAAGATTGACCTAAGACAGATCTTCTATCCTGTTTCACTTAGAAACATGCTTTCGTCGATAACAGTAAGTGGACAATGGTCTGCGTTGCTCGAGGCGGGCTCTGCCCCTTTCTAACCGCCTATCACCATCGAGTAATTGTTCCAACTTTTTATAGAACTTAAATTTTACAAGTAATCTCGCAACAAAAACGGTCTTTTTTTCATAAGCTTCGTTTAGTCCTTGACATTCCCAAAATTCTTTGCGTGTTTACACTGAACAAAATCAAAAGTGTTCTTGCAAACGTAGCTGGTGCATCTGATTGCTACAGTAGAGGCTACAGAAAGTATTAACCTGCACGATGTACTGGTTGAAGTACAAGTTTTCTTGATAAATTAGCTTCAAGGGGCTCTTTCATGGCTGAATCAATGGATTTTCTCTTTTTCAGAAGTTTAATTTTTACGTTATTTATCCAAATAATTTCAAAAGAAAACATCTTAATCCACTAAAAAGACGGTAATCAATCACTTCTGCGAAGGCTTTATGCATTTTAAAACAATTCATTACATTGTGTTCCGGCCCGGAACACAAGAATTGACAATTACAATCCAACTTAATCGCCTCCTAAAACAGCCCATCCATAGCATTTACTTCTTGAAAAACTTAGATTCAGATATCTGAACAGTGTCTGTTGATAGATAGCCGTGAAAGAGCCCTTCTAAACTACGCCAGCTGCATGCGCAATATTCTCCTGGGATGATTGACTATAAAGTGTGTTATTTACATCTCTCCGAGGACAAATTCCTTCTAGTTATTTCTAAGTGCTCATTTATATAATATATTTTAAGCCATAAACTCCAATTACTGCTGAATAACCATTTTTTCCAAGAATTTCTAATTTTGTAATTGTTTGACTTAACCAATTATTGGGTAACTGTTATCACGGGATAGCATATCACACGTGAACAAAATTAGATATTAAAGAGACTAGAATGAGTATTACAAGTTCAATTATAAGAAAAGGAAATATCATGTTTTATACAAAAAATACACGCTTTTAATATGAACCAGCAAATTTTGGCCGAGCCTCAGTGTTCTTAATTTTTACGACACTGAGTCTCAATTGTTCTTAAACTGTTCTTGCGCATACACATAAATTAACAAATATTTTCGGAAATTGGAGACTTTTCTAGATTGCTGTCGTTGACAAATGTTGCGGAGTGAAACAGTAACATGTGGGCATTTTTTTTTGGTCAGGAATGAACGAGCAATCTAGATACTCCGCTAGATCTTCTCCTTTGTACTTTTGTACCCTAACATTTGCGTTGGTTTCTGGGTGAGCTGTATACTTTGTTGTCCAGGAAACAAAAAAGTCATTCGCCTCGATTGTACTTAAATTGTTCTTAATTTTCAGGCAAATTCGAGTCTCGTTCTTCTTTTAAAATTGTTCTGATAAAAAAAGCGTGTGGCCACGATTTGGTACGTATCACGTGCGAGTTTAAACGTGCCAGATGTGTTTTCCTTTATATCTGTTTTCAATTGTAGAACTGCACACATTTTAGGAATCCTACTGATGAAC
Source organism: Bergia puertoricense (assembly GCA_026167885.1). NCBI lineage: Eukaryota > Metazoa > Cnidaria > Anthozoa > Zoantharia > Parazoanthidae > Bergia > Bergia puertoricense. The sequence continues at coordinate 8,408 of JANSTQ010078218.1, read as the reverse complement.
AGTTGTTGTGTTAGCGTTATTTCTTTTTCTTATTTTGAGAAACGATTTGTTGTCTTCTGTATACAATTCAAATTTGAGAAAGGTAAACTTAGAGCATAAAAATTTTACCCGTTTTATTTTGACATGCGCAAATGTGTCAACTTGCAAACTTTTACATAGTGCACTAGTCCAGCCACTTTATGACTATTGCGATGTAATTTGGTCAAATGCAGACGCTACTAGTTTAAATTGACCTCTTAGATTACAAAAGAGGGGTGCTCATATTATTTTGCGCAAAAGAATCAAAGAAGAACGCACAGAAGTTTTATTTAAAAAATTAGGCTGGATCGATCTTATTACCAGGTGGAATTTTCACAAATGTTTGATGGTTTTTAAATTTTTAAACAATTATTGCCCTTCGTATCTTTCTAATCTTTTTACCTTAAACTCTGACATTCATTCTTATAATACTCGATCCAGAAATAATATTCATATGGTTAAAGTTCCAACTCAGGCTTAAGATCTTTTTCATTTGCTGCTGCAAAACTATTTTAACAATCTAGATCACTCTGTGAAAAATTCCTCCTCAGTACAGTCTTTTTTACTAAATTACTGGTCAAAAGTTAAGCAATTTTTAGGGTTTTAATATGGGTGGGAATGTAAATAAGGGTTGGGTAGTGTTGATATTAGTTCTATATTATATTTTAACTCTGTTATTAATCTTTTCTATCAGGGTATTGTATTTTTAATCTGTATTTTTCACACAGCTCCAATGTAAATAAGTGCAAACTTTTTGGATTCTGTGATAAATAAAGTTGTTATAACCTCGTTCCCAGGGCTTTTCCCTAGCAAAATGGAGAGGCGGGAAAGGCCCTGGCCTGGCCTCGGCTGGTCACGTGATCAACGAACACCCCAAAATCTTGGGTGTAATAATTTAGCATGCCAATTCGAACGAACAAATAAATTACAAGTGATCATGGTGAGGTTGGAGAAGATTGCGCGGAAATGTGCTTGAACGACATGGCATGGCTCTTAATCGAGTCGACTTCCCTCTATTCTGCTTTTAAAAACTTCTCCAGGTCTAGTGTTTCAAGTGTAAATTGAAGGAACGATGTAACTGCAGTTCTACCGACGTGTTTTGGAAAGTCATCATTATTACCGAACTTTCATATCGGTGAGGGTCATGAAAAATATTGTCATCGTCGTTTCACTAGTGAATTCCATTTTTGAGGAAGTCTTCAAGTCTTGAAAAACTGAGGAATCGATATTTAGCTTATGAGGATAAGCTATACAAAAAAAGTTTCTAAAAACCTTCAACAGCTAGCTTGCGGTGCCGACGGCCGTTGCGATCCGAAACTCCTCGTCAGGCTATCTACATCTCAAGACATCAGGCATGTATAGCTCATGCAAGACAAATAATTTTCGCTGTAAAATCAATAAACAGAACGGCTAAGATTAAGAATGATTCGGTCGTAGTAAAGTACAGCATTTACAATTTACTGATCAGTATTTGAAAAGACAAATATTACGAGACGAAAACGTATTTTAATTTTAGCGGATTGATGCTGCTAAGTTGTGAGTGTATTTTGAACTCAGTTCGTTGACAGTAATAAACATTTGTCACGACCTTCCACCTCGTTCAGTAATTTGTTGAATACTTTAGAAAGCCTACAGAACTTGTTTTGCTAAAATAGTAAACGCTCCTTCGGGTAGAAATCTCATAAAGTTTTACATGAAAAGGTTTTCATTTAGTCGAGATAAGGCGTAATATTGGTTTTAGAATTGTCAAAGTGTCCTAAATTATTGGATCGAATTACTAAAAGTGCACGTGCGGAATTTGCCACCTGTGAAAATCCACACAATATAATAACATCTAGTAAATGTAGTTTACGGCAATATGAGTTAGACTGATAAATATTATGTACTAGATGCAATTTGATGACATTGGAATTTGCTAAAATGCGGCCTCCGGCTTGTGCACTCCAACGGTGTGTAGTACATCAAATACTCTTCAATATCCTTCATTTCGTCGCTGATGAACAAATCACGAGTGTTCTAAAGGCTGAAGTGATCAAGCCAACTGAAAATTACGAAACTGGCAGAAAAACCGAAAAACTCGCACAATCTATATCTCACTCTAAGCAATAAACCGAGAGATGCTTCTTCTAATTTATTTTCAGAATTCATAAATTAGTTTATCTGCGAATAATTTAGAAATTTCGTCAGCCAGTAAATTGCAGAAACGACCAGCCGAGGCCAGGGCCTCTCCCGCCCCTCCATTTTGCTAGGGAAAAGCCCTGGGAACGAGGTTGCAAATGTGTATGTTACTCTCAAACCATTTTTAGCAGCTCATTCCAAAAAGCACCCCCCCCCCGTCCGATATAAGTCCAAAATTCCTTACAAAGTTGTTATATAATAAAAATTTACAGTATCCTATAATAACACTGCAATAATTAAGAGTATAATGTTCTGATATTTTATTCAATACAATTTGTGCAGATTTGTTCAGTTAGAAATTTATCTTTTATTTGTTGGATGCAAGATTGCGTCTATAAAGAAACTCAAGCTACAATATAACAGGAGTAACAAAATGCGGTATACAATTGGCAAGTTAAATATATCTGATAAATTGAGCAAAACAAAATACTGTATCAACTCAGAGAAGGTATCCTTTATTTGTATGAAGTAGTTTTTTAAAAAGGCGCACTAAGATTTCATCTTAAAAGCAAACTCAAACTACAAAGTACACCGTATTCGAACTGAACAGGCGTAACAAAACTCAAAATTGGCCAGTTGCATATATCCAACTTTTTGAGGAAAACAAAATTTGTATCAAAGGTAAGCCGGTTCGACAAAGGATCCTTAATTTGTTGGATGCAATTTTTCAGTGGCCGTACCAAGACATCATCTTGAAAGCAAATTCAATCTACAACATATTCCATCTCAACGGGAGTAACATTATGCGGTCTACAACTGGTCAGTTACATATATCCAACAATTTGAGCAAAACAAAAACTGTATCAAAGTTCTGAAGAAAACTACATCGAACGTTTTTTTTCGATTACAGTTAAATCGGTAATGCCGAAATAGAACACATTACACCTGTCCTCCGTTGCTTGCATTGGCTGCCAATAAGAGAACGCATTTGTTTTAAGATTCTTTTAATTATTTTAAAAATGGTTCGAGGCCTCTCACCGTATTGTATAAAAAGCCTTCTATCTAGCTACAATCCAGTTCGCAATTTAGGCTTTTGTCCTGCAAACCTGGATTCCGCTTCACATTGCTTCCGTCGTTTTAGGTTACACTAGAACGTAACGTTCTCCCTAGATTTCAGACATGGCCTGGACCTCGTGGGGACCGGCAAGATTCTTATTACCCCAGGTCAGTTTTGACTGGCCGTTGTTAGAGTCATCCCGCTGTCGGTGCTCGGAACTTTTGGTCCCTGTGGACTTAGTAGAAAATTTCATGTCATCTCTACGTCCACACAATGTCCACCACTGCTTGCGTACCTCGGGTTGCCTCGCGCAGTAGAACACAAATATGAAGAAACCTTGCAGCGCGTTGAAGATACAGAAGAGGTACTCGAAAACTAACTTGGCATCTCCTATGGCGAGGGCCCCAAATATCCAGGTGAGACCTAAGAGGACCATTACTGCTAGGGCCGTGCGGCACCTCTGCCCAAAGCCCGAGCGTTTGTTAGCTGATACCGCACTTCTCGTATCCTTGGTCAGGCACCACATGACGTAAAAAAAAATGGCGAAGTTACACGTTACGATGATCAGAGTTGGTGCAAACATGGCGGCGTAGAATGGAACACCAGTCAAAACACAGCTGCAAGAAGAAGTTAAACACGCGTTTAATTAGTTGAAAAACACATGTACTTGTCAGTCATAATGTTCACTAAGATTGTTAAAAATATTTCTAAAAGGTTAAAAACCAAACGTTTTCGACTAAAAGTCGTCATCAGGTTAACTGCACACCATGCCGCTGAATCTTTTATCAACTCTTATGAAAATTTCAAACTTGAGGTGAACTTTTATAAAAGACTCGGCGGCTTGGTACAATACTAGTTGCTCGTTAGTAAAGGTAACTTTTTTACAAGTAATCATGATCATGTACGGGGGTCCCCACTGTTATCAGTTTAATCAAAGGGTACCTTTACTCTTTGGTTGGTATTTAAAAGGGGTTTTAACCCAATTTTATCTATATTGTAAACCCATCAGTCTAAAAAGAATCTGAATTATAAACTCTCGATAAATATTACTCGGAAAGAGTACATTAAAATCAAATAATTATTCTACTTAACTTTTGTTATTATAAAAGCTACAACAAAGGAAACTCTCCACATCTTTCTTACGGTTAGATTATTCTTTAAAATTATTTAACTTCCATCTGAACTCCTCTTTACTTTAGTTTTGTTGGGAAAAAAATGAAAAAAAGCAGTAACCATAGCAACTTACTAGTATTCGTTACCATAGGAACTTGAAGCAGACGAAGCGGTAATGATCACAATGATCGCGGGCACTCCCCAAGCAACGACCGAAATCTTTAACATGAAGTTATTTTGAAAAGTAGCCAGGACCTTTACGAAAGCGAGGTACATCTGATACCCCTCTACACCCATCCACAGTACTACCGTTAGTACGAAATAATGCAGTAATACAGCCACTGCACGACATCCGGGAATTCCTCCAACACGAGTTGCGCCCGCCATAAACACGATCAACAGTAGTGTTAAAGCAACGCACAAGCTCATGAGAATATACTGTGCGTCGGATTTCCGAAGGGACCTACAAATGGAAATATGTGAGGTTATGTGTTTGGCGTTTTTCGGTACACAAATTTAATATTTTTAATCATTGAATGCATTGGTGTTACTTTAGTATCCAAATGTTATAATTAATCACAAAAATATATCAATCTGGGGTCAGCTTTTTGTCTCCCATCCAGATAGGGTAAAACCATGCATTTGTCTTTCTTCGATCACTGTTTAGAAGCCCTTAAACTATTTCTATGCTAGCAGGGCCAACTAATTAGATATATCTAGTACCAGCATGTACATCCTTATGACAAATGTGATCACTAAATAAATTTGGTCTGGAACTACTTTAATTTAATGTTTCAATCAAGCAAAATTATCAATCAAATAATAATAAATCAATAAATGAATGAATGAATGAATCAATCAATCAATCAATCAACCAATCATTCAGTCGGTCAGCCAGTAAGTCAGCTGGTCAGTTAGCTGGTCAGCCAATTAGTCAATCGATCAATTTATCAATTTATCAATCTATCAATCAATCAATACATCTATCTACCCAGACATGGAAGACATCATATCTAGATCTTTGTAACTTAATCCTCACGTAAAGCTTTCTACATTTTATATTTCAGGTTCTTTCTTTTTCGAAAGACGGCGTCCAACCGGAAGTGGACAAAGAAAAAGTCAAAACTCAGACTGGAATTCAAACCCAACTCACCTGAAAAACGCATACGTAATGAGCGTCAGTAGTACCCCCAGCAGAGATATGGCACAGCCAATATAACTGATGACACTTAGAGCAAGGGCGTGAGTTTCTTCTACCTCCGGGGGCTGGGGTCCATGTGCCGTGAACAACACCGCAAAGTTGGTCATGTGATCGCAGTGACATGTGATCCTGCCTGATGACTTGGACACAAACTTGCATCCTTCAGTTGACCAATTACCACGGCCATCTGTCATTGGCGTTAGACAAAAAGCACATAATGTTTCCATTTACAAGAAGGTTATCACCTTTGAAAATCTAATGCAAAACACTTTGGCAAAAAACTTTCATCAAAACAATCAGAAAATACGGCTTTCTTTGGCTGTTTATGGAATGCCAAACATCAAAGGTATTTAACGTAAGCTACATACAATTTCTGAATTTTAAAGATCATCGTAACCTTGAAAAACTCAAAGGCCATTGGTCTTCCGTAAAGCTTTTCAGTAAATTGTATTTGATATTTGATGCGCAAATGAAAATCTCTATTAAATTTGCGTAATACCAATAGATATTATTATTATTTATTATTTCTTTACTAATAATCAATAACAAGTAGATTGTCCTTACCATTTGCATTGAAGTTCCAAAAGACGCACACAGGAAACATATCGCTCTGCTCCAGAGGATGGAATGTTGTAATGACGGGTTCTGTCAGATTACTTATGGGTACTCCAACTACAGAACTAGATATCACTCGACTGTTCACCGACCATCCTTGGGATACTGGATCATCTTCCTCCGTCTCATCATCGGAGATGGTTTGGAACAGCTTATGGTTCTGATAAATAGCAAGTGCAAACCTAACTTGAGAGCCCGGTGTGTTGTTAAACCTTCTAGCCATGCCAGGTGGTAGAAAAATCCCAGTCTGGACCTGATTCGCAGGTACTTCACTCGTAGAAATCGTGTCCGCCGTTAGTGAGTCATCAACCTGCGATGATGTTACACGCGAGGCCAGACGATATCCATGTTTGTTGAAGGTGCCCATATTTGGAAGCACAACCTTGATGAGTAGGTTTGGGGAAAGTAGGTCACGTGATGTATTACCCGCAGGAACAGTAAGATTTGCAGCTATAATTTCAATCAATGCCACGTACCTGGTCAATGGAGAGATATTTCATTGATTAGAACCACGACTGCATGGTGTGATCTTGATCAACAAATACTTAATTTGTGATATAAACATCACTACTTGTCAAATTCGAACCAATAAGATAATACTGAAGCGCAAGGTAGAAATAATCCTGCCTACAAATAATCCAACACATTTAAAGAGATAATAGTCGATAACAAGCCCCACGACTGCATGGTGTGATCTTGATCAACAAATACTTAATTTGTGATATAAACATCACTACTTGTCAAATTCGAACCAATAAGATAATACTGAAGCGCAAGGTAGAAATAATCCTGCCTACAAATAATCCAACACATTTAAAGAGATAATAGTCGATAACAAGCCCGCTTCCTCCCTGCCGAACATGTGAGCGTGCAGTAATAACGCTTTCATTCAATAATTCAGCTAATGCCTGAAATTTTGAGTTGTGTTTGTTAACTGACTTCCAGCATTCATTTAAATGATGACATTCATCACAATACTTAACATTATGATTAGGACTTAGTAAATCCAAAATACATTTTACTTAAATGTTAGGGAAAACTTGTCTTTCTGTTTTCTTTTTACATATTTTGGTTCAATATGTGCAAAGCTAGTGCAGTTAAGATTTCTGACCGCCAACCAGCGGTCACGAGTTCAATCCCCGACCTGGTGGATGATAGAACACTGTGCAACATTCTTTCGCGACACCCTCCGTCGACAGGGACGTTTAACCGTTGGTCTGGTCTTTTGACGTTCTATCGGGGGACTTAAAAGAACCAACACATTTCAGGAAAAGGGTGAGTAATCCCGGTGTTGTGGACTGCATCATTACTGTAAACTTAATCGCATCCATTTTCGCCCGATATATAACTGTAGAGCGCTTTGAGACGTTACTATCACTGTAATTTACAGTGATAAATTGATACACTTAAGCACCACAATTTATTTATATTATTTTACGCCTTACTTGCTTGCCGTCCCGCTTGTCTTCTGACTCTCCGCCAGTACGCTGCTGTTTGCACCCAGGATAGAGTCGATGATGTCAACCAAATCTTGGCCGGTCTGAAACGATACAACCGTTTTAAAAAGGTCAAGGCCGTGCAGTGATTAATGCAAGTCAGTTTCAAATTTCCATTTATGTCATACTTTTTGCTCACTTTGGCTATTACGTCACTAAGAGTTGTCTACGTTATTTGCTGACAAAGATATCTGACTCTGTTTAAAGCGGTAACGGTGCGTATATATCATCTTGTTGTTAATATTATACATTTAATAATCTTAGCAAGTTCCGACTGAAACCATGAGTTGATATGTAAGTGTATATGCATGCAAGTATGACTGTATGCACATATGTATGTATGTATGTATGTATGTATGTATGTATGCATGTGTGTGTATATGTGTGTGTATGTATGTATGTATGTATGTTTGCATGCATGCATGCATGCATGTATGTGTGTATATATGTATATATATATGTATGTATGTATGTTTGTATGAATACATGTATGCATGCATGTATTTATATGTATGTATGTATGTATGTAGAACCAAGTATGAAATATTGGCAAGATGGCTAAACTTGACTAAGAACATTGATAAGATGCTTTTAACTTTTTAATCAATTCTAGCCTTTAACCAACATTTTAAATGTCGTTCTATACTAAGTTTCATCAAGCACTTTTAATATTTTAAGTAAGCTCAATTTTCTTGACCTGGTTTATGTATGTTTGTATGTATGTATGTATGTATGTATGTATGTATGCTGGTATGTATGAATGTGCAAAACATACCGAATCAATATCACC
>JANSTQ010078107.1:0-12115 GCA_026167885.1 Bergia puertoricense | reverse complement strand
TGTGACACAGTTCATGAAACTCTTAATCACTTGGTGGGGACGTGTGACACAGTTCATGAAATCCTTAATCACTTGGTAGGGACGTGTGACACAGTTCATGAAACTCTTAATCACTTGGTGGGGACGTGTGACACAGTTCATGAAACCCTTAATCACTTGGTGGGGACGTGTGACACAGTTCATGAAACTCTTAATCACTTGGTAGGGACGTGTGACACAGTTCATGAAACTCTTAATCACTTGGTAGGGACGTGTGACACAGTTCATGAAACCCTTAATCACTTGGTGGGGATGTGTGACAGTTCATGAAACCCTTAATCACTTGGTGGGGACGTGTGACACAGTTCATGAAACCCTTAATCACTTGGTGGGGATGTGTGACACAGTTCATGAAATCCTTAATCACTTGGTAGGGATGTGTGACACAGTTCATGAAACCCTTAATCACTTGGTGGGGACGTGTGACACAGTTCATGAAACCCTTAACTGCTTATAGACCAAGTTATGTCAGTTTTTGTATCCAATTTCATACCTGATGCTGAACTTGATACATAATTTTATGACCACAAAATGCCTTTCATATCCCTAAAATCATATCCTATTTCAGATCAAAATAACATATACCCAGTTTTAGATCAAAACGGCTAAGAAACCATTTCCTTTGGGCATCACACAGACCTACAGTATACAACTTCTGTAATGAGCATTTCCCCATCTTCTATCCCTCAACTGTTAATAAACAAGAAATCTACTTCTCTAAGAAACCGACAAATATGAAAAATGCAAACAAACATAAAATTGTAAAGAACTTTAGAACATAAATATTTCACATGTATGTCAGAGTACCATATTTACTCAAGTACACATGTAAGTCTACCTTTCAATGCTTAAAATTTACCCTATAAAATGAACCAGAGAGTTCAAAACAACAAACTTCCAAGACAAATTGATGAGGGCATCCAAAACAATTATAACACAGTCAAATGTAACACAAATTCCAGGTATTATTTTACTGTATTTAATTCTGTAAATGAAACATTTTGAATTTTTTTATAGAGCTACTGTACAAAGTAGCATGGGAATTCTTCAATTCATGTATTGTTCTTGATTTAGGTGATACATAAAGGCTAGATTCCACAGTTTCAAGATCCATCAGGCCATCTGAACTTGGGTCAGAGGAGTTGACAGCAAACATTTATGTTTTATAATCAGACATTTTGCCTATTCAAGCATCCTTGATGATTATAAAAATACATCCTGGTTAAAGTACATAGAATGATCCTAACTATATTATCCAAGATTCCAAGTCTTTTACCCAACATGTATTTTCGAACTCACTGAGAAAGTAGAAAAACACTCATTTCCCAGAGAAATATGAGTAACAAAGTATTTTTAATTTAATTAAGACTACGGCCTACTGTAAATGACCGAGTTAGCGCTGTGACGCTTATTTCAAACCTGTACTTGGGGGTGCGGCGCTAATTCGGGCAGCGGCACTTATTTGGAAGCGGCACTTATTTGGAAGCGGCACTTATTTCTAAACAGCTAAAAAACAAAATCCAGAGAATATAGAGGATCAAGTTGCAAACGTATTAAGTACTGGTTAACCCTCACTTTATTACACAAAAAATACAAACGAGATAAAAGCAACTTGAAAGTCAATTCATAAATGTTCTCCAACCTATGCTAAACACTGTTAAGGTCGTGAACTGGTTGTTTACTCTATAGTCAAACGTTTTCATGCAATTGTACCTCTTTATATTACATACTGAAACCAGGATATGACTTATTTATATATACTCGAATTACCGCTGCGGTGCTTATTTGACAGTGGCGCTTATTAAATTTTTCAGGGTACAAGTGTGGCGCTTATTTGGGCAGCGGCGCTTAATTGGGCAGCGGCGCTAATTCGGTCATTTACGGTACTCCAAAACCAGTCTCCAGTCCAGGGTGGGTCAGGCTATATGAAAAACCATTAAATGACTGCAATAGCAAGTTCTAGGCACATGTATGCCAGTATGGCAACAGCATTTATACTTGTGATACATAATTTACACGTGGGTAAGCTTTAAATACTTAAATACTAAAACCAAAGACACTGAAATAACTGTTTGCTTCCTCAAGGTGTTGCCAGATGATTATCACTTTTATTCACTTTCATTTTAAAATAAAACAAATTGACTTAAGATTTTAACAGACGCGATAATTTTTATTGGATTTCATTGCCACTGGCAGCTCAGAACGCTGTCTCTTGACATAAGTCATAAATTGATAAGAATGTATATAATATATATCCATTTGAAACAAGAAATCGAAATAGCTTAAACAATCTTTGTACCCATACTTATTTCTATGGTAAACAAATATTTACTGCTGCGTAGAAAATGTTAACTTACCAGTCCATCGACTTGAACAACGTCTATTTGAGTGCTATGGCTTGTCCCACTTCCTTTCCTGTCCGCCATCTTTGTTGAGTCATGTGCGCGGTAGGTAGTTCGGCGATGCTCGGAAAGGTTTCCATCTTAAACTTCGGCATCTCCGAACAATTACCGAACGCCAAGTCGAGCAATGACGTCATTCTTGGGAGACGCCTTAGCGGCCTCCCGTTTGGAAAACAATTTGATCTCTTAGATCATATTCTGGTTCGGTTATCGGCAGTCTTCAGGAAGGAAAAACTTTATTGTTTTTTCCTATCCTGATTATTGTGTCTACTGGAGTCACAAGTACGCGATCTTGTGCAACTACTCGAGAGAGATCAACAGACAATAATGACCTAATTAACTTTTCAAAACGACACAGCTTGGGTACAACTTTAAATGCGACCAAACTTCTATATTGAAGACTTGGAAAGCGAGTGACAGTTTTGTTCTTCCGCGAAAGAAATCGTCGTCCGGCGTCAGTACGATGGGCTGTATACAGAGCACGGCGAGAGCAAAAGAAAAGCATGACGCGGCGTCAAAAGATGGAAGCTTCGATGGTATTGCGAATCAATCGAATCATGACCCAAGGCCCATACAAGTTGTTGCACCGAAAGAAACCCCCCATCACCAACAGGTACAACAAGCAGATAAGCCCGTGTTTGTTGCGCTGTATGATTATCAAGCAAGAACAAGCGAGGACCTTAGCTTTTACAAGGGAGACAAACTTGAAATCGTCAATAATAGCGATGGAGATTGGTGGCAGGCGCGACATATGTCAAGCAACGATGTTGGTTACATCCCCAGCAACTATGTAGCACCGATCAGTTCTCTCAAGAAAGAGGAGTAAGTAACTTTTGGTTTAATTGTACATCAAAACGTGACTTAGAACACCATCTGTTCCCTTCAAATGTGTTGTACCGTGATGCCATATTAAACAAGACTGATAGAGTAAAAGCTCGTAAAAGTGAAAAGTATTAGTTTATATTTCTGATAGTATTTTGTGGCAGCGGAGATGGCCATTTGGCCTTTTGGCACCGAAGTCCGAACACAACAAATACTTGAAAGTGAGGAATTCGCCTCGGACCATGTATGGAGGAGGCTCGTTTTAAATAGCATCACTATATTGGCGGTTAACTGTTGTGAATTTTTTTGCGATTACCGTCAAATAGTGCTTTCGTAAATCCGCTTTGTAGGATAAAGGGCTTTATTGACGTGTGTTTCCGTCGGATAGAATGTGATCAGTTGCTTATTTTGAAGTTTTAATCGTTTTCTCAAAGTCTCAATGTCTTATCCGCTTCATTTGGTATTCAGACTATCGTGAACAGTGTTTGTTTTATGCCAGTTTATTTTGAATTTATAGAGGACAAGTTATTTGCAGTATTGACTTTATATGGAGTCTTGAAACTTAAATCAACAAGACTAGATTCCAACCGCAAGAGCGTCCGCTTGAACACAAACTTCCGATTGAACTTGTGATCTATTTTGAGTTTAAGTGTAGAGCTTGGATATTATTTTAAAACGTTTTCCATAGAACAGAAAAGCATTTCTTTATTGTTTTTGTCTGGACATCATCTACACCTGCATTGTTATTTGTGCTCAAGGACCAGACAACGAATAAAATAAAGATTTCCATCTGTTAAAAAGGACAGATTATTTATAACTTTCACAGAATGAGAAAATAGTTAAGGTTTAAGGTGGCTCCCAACTGTTTTCCATTTTGCTTAGACACTGAACTTTAGGAAAGGCTTTCTCATATATCATGATGGATACATGCCATTTTTTAGCTTATGTTACAACACCTTTTCAGTTTATCAACCCTTGTACTCCCAAGGGAAATTTTGTTTCCATGGCAACTTGACAGGGTCTCAAATGCACACTATTTCCAGCATTCAACTGCATTTTACACAAAAATTAGTTGGTGAAGTCCCTTTTTTATTGCATCAAAATTGTTTGAACATCAAGGAGCACATTTATGAAAATTTAAAAAAAAAATTCTGTCAACAGGCTTTGGTGCCACCTTAATATTTCATAAAAATAAGCTGGCACCAAAACCCATTGACAGAATTTTTAAAAAATTTCCTCAAATGTGCTCCTTTATGGGCAAACAATTTTTATGCAATAAAAAGGGACTTCACTGACTAATTTTTGTGTAAAATGCAGCTAAATGTTAAAAATATGGTGTATTTGAGGCCCTGTTAAGTTACCATGGAAACAAAAATTCCAGTGGGAATACAAGGGTTGATAAGCCGAAAGGTTATTTTAACACCACCTATTAACAAGTAACAGTAATCTTTCACCACAGATGAGTAAGCCTTTCATAAAGTTCAGTGGTAATGAAAAGTGAAAAACTGTTTTGAACTACCTTAAATAGATGAACCTAAAATAGCTGTTCCCAAATCTTATTGTGAAGTATGATGCCAGTTAAACTGAGACATATTTTTTAAAATCAGCCAATATAGTGAGTATATTTTTGCAACTATTTTTACAGCTGAAAGCAGCTCACTTTTAACACTTGGTAAGGGTGAATAGGAATAAAACAAAACTCTGTTCTGATCAGCAAGTAAATGGAAAGTTTAAACTTTAAAAACATGAATGTAACACAAAAACATTGTTTTAGTGCTAACTGGTGTGGCCTAACCAGTTTTTGGTCATGGGAAATTCATAACATTTAAAAATGACTATTGCAAAATTTTGACCATATAGAAATGGGCATTTAAACATGAGCAGTGGGAAACATGGAATTCAACAAGAAGTACTAGTTTGAGTAATTGCTATATTGTCAAGTAAATGCAGCGATTATTATGTACTGTAATTTTGTGTGTATAAGTCAACCCTTTAGCACTGAAAATTTATCCCCCAAAATCGACCCTGACTTATACACACAAAAAAATGTTAACTTTGTAGTATAGCACCCAAAACAACATAAAAACATGCAAATCATACTGGTAATGATTGTGTAAGTTTACTGGTACAACAAGAAGATAATGAGCCTGATCCCTACTATGATACTTTGACATCAGAATAATTTGAAGATCTGTTTGGTGAGAGTAATGATGAAGACTTTGAAGGCTTCAACATCTAGGAACACCATTCAGGCGCTTGAAAACAATGACTCCTTTAGGAGCCATCAAATAATGCAAAAGAAATGACCATTGTGACTTCATGAATCATTTGTGTCTCTCATGTTTCTTTATTGTTTACTGTTATGTTTGCTTAAATTCTTTAGCTGGATCATGTCAAAATTGGGGGTCGATTTATACATGCAAATTTGAAAAAGTACCAGTTTTGGCTTCAAAATGAGGGGTTGAGTTATACACGCTATCAACTTATACACACAAAATTATGGTATGTATTGAGATAAAACAATAAAATTATCAGCCCATTGTCAAAAATAATGTCTTGTGTCTTTGATGCCCTCAATTTATCGAGTGTTTCTCCCTTTTGTAACTTGAATTCAAAGTGTTTTTAATATAAATAAAATTGCCACATTTTATTTTTGAATATCTAGAAGTGGTTCCCAGGTCCATGCCTCATGCTGTAAACCCAAAAACAACTGGGTGGGAAATGTTGCTAACTTACTGCTGCCTTATTCAATCATAGCATCTGAAAGACGATAACCATTGTTATGTTTTTCATGTTGAGCTAGTAAGATCAAACTAGTACTGTCTAGACTATGGTTGGTACAATTTAAACTGTATCTGTTGCACAACCAACTTCTAAATATGGAAGTTCGTCATGCATTTGTCATACAAGCTGAAGTCCACAAGCTGGCAAAGATCACCCGCCCAGAGGTTTTTCAGGTTTTACAGTGGGCAGAGTAGAACTGGGGCTGAGATGTTCAAAATTAAAATGGAAGTGATTTAATTGATATTTTTAAAAAAACACCTTGAAACCAATAAAAGGGAGAAATACTCAATGAATTGAGGGCATCAAAGACACAAGACAACAGGTGTGACTGTGGGTTGATAATTTTATTGTTTTGTCTCAATACATACATATTATTCGCCGGGATTACTCAACAATTTTTCAGTTACTCAAACCAGTACTCGTTTCGAATTCCACGTTTCCTAATGCTCATGATTCAAATGGATTGTCACAACTAACTATACTTTAGTGTATTTTTGTGGACCTTGAAATTGTGAGGTGTTATAATGTCGCCATTTACCTATGGGAATCCACTTCTTATCTGTTATGATAATATATTATTTTCTTTTAAGAAGGCCACAAAATCATTTAAAGTTATCGATAATTTTAGTTGCTAAAAAAACTCAATGACAAAGCATAATTGTCTGTGATTGCTTGAACTTTCACTTCCAAAAATGTCAGATGGTGAGCTGCTAAATTTTCATTACATGTCTATAAATTTGTTATTAATAAGTTGGGAGAAGTTTGCTTTTCATCTAGTTGTAGAGTTTGGACTAGAAAAACAATTTATCAAGTCCCTAATTCTCACAACTAATTAACTTATTTAATTCTTTTATTTTTATGTACTAATTATTTCTTATGTTTTTGTTTGAAGCATTGTGAGCAAAGTACGGAATGAAATTATTAAATAAAACTGTTACTGTTCTAAAAAAAACTTATTTTATACTGATACTTGTAAAAGAAGATGGATCTGAAAATTGTGGCAAAAAAGGGTTAAAATAATATGTCATGGTGTGTGTTTTGCAGATGGTTTCATGGACCAATCAAAAGAGCTGATGCAGAGAAATTACTCATTATGCATGGAGAAAGTGGGTCATTCTTGATTAGAGAGAGTGAAAGCAAACCTGGAGACTTTTCCTTGTCACTTCGTGATGGTGATAATGTGAAACACTATCGGATTCGTACACTTGACAGTGGTGGATACTTCATTGCACGGCGAGCAACATTTGAAACTCTTGCTAAAATGGTTGCTTACTACCAGAAGGATGCTGATGGGTTGGTGATAAGACTCAAAGAACCTTGCCAACCATTGGACATTCCAACAATTGGAGGCCTCTCCCACTCAACAAAAGATCAGTGGGAGATCCCTCGGGAGTCCATAAGACTAATGAAGAAACTTGGGCAGGGTCAGTTTGGTGAAGTATGGAAAGGGCTATGGAATAACACAACCCCTGTTGCTGTCAAGACACTACGGCCTGGCACCATGGAGCCAAAGGCCTTTCTTGCTGAGGCTCAAATTATGAAAGCTTTACGACATCCAAAACTTGTTCAGTTATTTGCTGTCTGTACCCAAGAAGAACCTATATACATTGTTACTGAATTAATGAAACATGGAAGTTTGCTGGAATACTTGAAAGGTGATGGGCGAAGCTTGAGTTTGCCTCAGTTGATTGATATAGGAGCACAAATTGCTGCTGGGATGGCATATTTGGAGAAGAACAATTTCATTCATCGTGACTTAGCTGCTAGGAATGTTTTAGTTGGGGAGAACAACATTTCAAAAATTGCCGACTTTGGCTTATCGAGACTGATCGATGAGGGGTATTATCATGCTCGAGAGGGTGCAAAATTCCCTATTAAATGGACAGCTCCAGAGGCAGCTCTGTACAATAAATTTACAATAAAATCTGACGTGTGGGCCTTTGGGATTTTGTTAACTGAACTAGTAACCTTTGGGCGAGTACCATATCCTGGAATGGGTAATGCAGAGACATTGACGCAAGTGGAGAAGGGATACCGTATGCCCCTTCCTGGAAACTGTCCTCCAACTTTGTATCAAATTATGATGGACTGTTGGAAGGCAGTCCCAGAGGAGAGGCCCACATTTGAGACACTACAGTGGAGGTTGGAAGACTTCTTCACAATGGACACCACAGACTACTCCAAAGCTGATGCTATCAAGTAAAGTTTTTGAGGTGAGGATTGCACTGTGTGTCACAAATGGTGTCTGAGGAACCACAATGGGTCAATTTGCATGGTTACTGCTACAGCCACCTGTGATATTGAGATTCAAACCACCAACTTCCACTCTTCAGCCACACAAGATTGCCAAACAGTGAGTTAATCTAAACTCGCTCAGTGATGTGGCATCATTCCACTGGCTAGTCAGTGATGAATTCAGGCAAGACAATCTTGGGCAAGCATGTCATCAAAAGAATTGAGTCAACATGGCTCTGCTTAGTTAGGAGTAAGAACATTAAACTGGGAACATTCATGTTGTATCTGATTTAGATTCTCCATATACTGTAACTGCTCTGTTGGGTAAGTCTGAAAATAACTTGATAACAATGTGACAAATCTTGCAGCTTTTTTTAGTGTCTCACACATCCTTACAGTATGAATGTGTCATGAAATTTTTATAATTTTAACATCTAATGTTTTTTTACCAGATAAGTTCTTTCATATTTGTTGAGCAGTTAAAGCAACAAATGTGTTAAGCTTCCTCGCTATCTAATTGGAATTTCTTCTAACTTCGTTGTTGTTTTGTTTAAACCTTTTTCACTGTCAGTATGGAACCATATTGGACTAAATTCATCATTACCAGTAAGCAATGAATCAGTATTGCTTTCATAAGTTATTATTCAGATATTTAAACACAAACTTTCAAGTTTTCACACTTTGTTTAGATTCTATACACTATTTTTTATTGGTGCAACATGCTTTCTGAATTTCACACTGCTGAATAAATGAGGTCTGTGATGATCAGATGTTGATTATGCAAGTATTTGTGGAAATTTTTATTCATAACTACTGCTGGTATTACTTAGTGCCCAGCTTAGCTTTGATGGTTTTGCCACCTGAAAAAGACCTTCAAATTGCATGTTTTGGTTTTGTTTTTTGACTGCTAATTGCACAGTTTCATTTTAGCGTGTATTGTAACTGCCAAAAAAACTACTTTTGATGTACAGCATTAGAAAGTGACAGTCAGAAATGTTGCCTCCATTGACAGAACGCAAATTTTTATTTTTTTAAATGGTTTTTGCCAGGGTCTGTTAGTGGGATCTGGAACTTGCAAAAAGTCTTTGAGAACTAGGATTGGAAAGTTTTCACTAATGGTTTTTCAGTTGTTTGAAAACCTCTGCATATTTTTACATCCACAGTGTTTTACTGAGCAGTGATACAAGTAGTGTGACATCAAAATATCTATTAAAAATAGATTTAAGTTATTTATAAATGGATTTACAAGAGTAAAAACGCAAATTAGAATCGAAGTTGATGAAATATACTGTTTCAAACTGGCTAACAAATAGCATTTTGTCAATAATTCAATGATAATTATAAAAAATGTTGTTTTTTAACTTGTCCAGCTAAAGGCAGAAATCACTAACCAGTTTTCGCAGTTGGCTGGTATAATGACCATTCGTTTTAGAGATGTTTGATGTCTTTATTCAGAAGCAGATTATTACAATAAAATTTGAAAACCTTCTGCCTGAAAATGTTCAGGAGTTAAAATTTGATTGCATGAGACACCTTCAGCATGTCAAGCTTTTCACTTGGTGTTGAAAGTGGCTCATAGGAAAAAAAATAGAAACGCTTGGTTATCAACCAAGTTTAAAGCTTACTTCTTTTGAGGATTTCTGTAAACATTAGTATGGTGAGTAACCAGGTTTTAGTACCTATTACAAGTTCAACTGGTACTACTGAGAAGTTGATATGGAGTCTGCAGTGTAGCTCTTCAGATTAGTTATGTACATCTGAACGTACTGAAACATGTACACATTTCCAGAGAAATTAATATATTCTTAGCCTCCAAAGCAACCCAAAGGAAAAAACCCCGGCTGCTTTTGCGGCTAATAAATACAGTAATTCGTTTGATAATCAATTCTGGGCTTCCTATGATGTACATTTGTGCGTATTTCACGCAATAGAACTTGAAATTACCCTCTTGAAGTTCAATTTTTAGCGTGTGATTTTACCACTAAGATTTTACTTTTAAGCGTGCAAATACTACCTTGCTGTGTGTCTTAAATTAGCGGCAGCAGCTGTTGCCTCGCGTGATTCTCTCGATTTTCAACAAGTTCAAGAACATTTGTTAATGTTAATTTCACACTACTCACTTAATCCCAAATACAGCTCCCGGCAGGTTATGCAAAACGTAAATGCAAATGCTGACATACTAGATGTAACCTTGATGGAAAGGTTTCCATGATTGCAACTGAAATTTGAGTTCCCCGCTCCCGTAGTCTTCTTGTAATGATATTTTCGGTCAAAAAAATGTGGCAATTCTATATTTCTCAATTTTTGACGTATGATAGGTTAAGGCCATACCCACGTTTTTTTTTTCTTTCTCCGTCATTGTCAATGTAAGGTTCGGTTGTCGGTAAAAAAAAAAGCCGAAACAAAAATTTATGGCTAAGTCTTAAATACTGTTTATGTGGATGGAAATAAAGCATGTACTGATATAGTTATGTGCTAGTTTATGTAAAAAGATTAAAGCGCTGATTGCGATTGAAAAAACATAAGTTAATTGGAAATGGTTAAAAGAAGTTAGCCCTGCTGGTTTATCTAGAATAGAAACGTTAAAAATTATTTTTAATGGTTGCTGATGGTAGTCGACTCAAAAATGACATTTGACAATGAATGATGAAAACTGGATGAACGTATATTGTTATAACGTTTTTTGCTTAAAAGCAAAATCATTAAAATTTTGCGCCAGACCGGCGACGGAAAGCAGAAAACAAGTGGAAATGGCCTCGTTTGGTTCGCGAAGTCGTACTGTAATGCTCGGTATGGTTCCTGAAGCAAACAAACGAATGTCGGTCGGAATATCTCTCGCTCATGAAATACTACTAGAGAAACTCGTAATGCTGCGAAGAAAGTCGTGAAAATGTTTCGAGTAACCTATTTTGAAAACATGAACTCGGCAAAAGTGCAGGCCGTCGGATATTGATGTTGTCGCTTCCATTGACGGAAACGTTTGGGAAATGTGACTAGATATAAGAGACTAGATATGAGCCCTTGAAAACGTGAAAACTATTGACGCTTTGATTTTAGCAAAACTTCCTTGACTTTTTGTTGAAAAATCTTTGAATTTTAGGCAAAATGCTAAGGCTAAAAAAGCAGTGCATTTTCGTGATATATATTTGGTCTTAATTTTGAAGGTGGTATCTTTGCAAAAAAAGACCTTGCAATCCAAGTCGTGACTGCAGCTAGCGAGCTGAGCAAAGGGGGCTGCGCTGTGTCTCCCCCATAAACTGATGATTGAAAAATGTCACAAATGATTCATTACAAAGGTGATTGTTCTATGATACTCTGCCCCCTGCTATAGGATCAAATCCATTCTAAATGCCAGGTCGGTTTACGAAATTAGGAGCAGAAGGCGCCAGCTTTTAGACAGTCTGGCGGTGTTCGCCGTAAAATGCTTAAAACGGAAATATATATCTCAAACATTCATTTTTAAGACTGTTTACCGGATTTACTACAGTTGAGAGTTCCCTGTAGCTCGAGCATAGGCTGGTACCGGTTTGAATACAGTTTAGAGCCAAACCAGGGAATTTACACACTATTTATTTTTTATAAGAACTTCTATTTTTTGGGCTATGATTCAGCTTGAAATATTCTTTCAGAAAAGTGCTTTTGATTTCTATTTTTCATTTCGGGGCCATTCAGTCTAAAATATTACTGTTTGGTGAATCAAATCAGGCTTGTATCGGTTATACGTTCAAAGGCTGTTCCCAACATCTGACCTTCTCAGCTTCTGTTCATATGTACCTAAAGTGTTGGCGAATCCAAAGGCAAAGGTGCCTCACATGGTTCGATCGACCCCCCCC
>JANSTQ010077885.1:0-14745 GCA_026167885.1 Bergia puertoricense | reverse complement strand
AAAAATGAGAAATCAAAATCTAGACACTCAGAAATGTCATATTTTAGCATTTTCTTGGTGGTAACTTTAACATAAATTATGTCTTATTAATCAATCTATTTAAAATTTCATCAACAATTAAATTGTAGAAGTTCTGAAAGGTCATTTCACCATTTGTGAAATTTTATTTAGAGTCAACTGCTTTGATTGCCTAAAAACTGGTCTTTTCAACAACGTTCTCTTCTCCCTCATTAAATCCTGAGCTTCCTCCACACTAACAATTATATGTTCTCAAAACCCTCTGTTTTCATTTGGCTAAAATTCACATTTCACATCGGTTTCACTTGTCCTTATGACAGTGTAAATTTTTTTAAAGATGAATGTTGCTTATAGTGGGTATGGACAATATCAAGCACCAGCAATCTCGAGGCACAAAACAGACCTCCATTTTGCTTGAGAACTGAGATCTATGTTTCACACTGTGTCAACATTTTCAACCATGGAGATGCTGTTTTGTGTTACAGTACTCTGTTTTTTCAGATGATGAAAAGCTCTTCGTAACCATTGTTTATCACTTTTAAGCAGCACCATTTTTCAGAAAATTTTTGGCAGAATGCTGACAATAGCATTGTTCCAAATCGGGGGTTGTTGTGGCTTAAAGCTGAGTTTTTCTGGAAACAAAACTCTCAACAATGAACGTTCAAATATTACGAGTACCACTGGCAGTTCACATTAAAGCTGCACAAACACAACATTTAATACATTTAGGTTACATTTAATACATTTCCTTTCAATATAGTGTTTAAGTTTTAAGTCGCGTTTATTCAAACAGTGCTAGAATCTTGTAAACAAGTAAGCACAAACCACATGTGAAATAAATTTCTTTGTAGACAAGTAAGCACAAACCACATGTTAAATAAATTTCTTTGTAAACAAGTTAAGCACAGACCACATGTGAATTAATTTCTTTGTAAACAAGTAAGCACAAACCACATGTGAAAACAATTTCTTTGTAAATAAGTAAGCACAAACCAAACGTGAAATAAATTTCTTTGTAAACAAGTAAGCACAAACCACGTGAAATAAATTTCTTAGTTTGTATCTGTCCAATCAAATAACTGCAGTCATATACTGTACACTTCACATTTCCAAAAAAGGACGTTCTTCAGATATGTTTAATGTCTTGTAAGTTGACCTTCAGTCACAAACGTTTCTGCCAACATTCACTTGCACTAGAAAATACATGTACGTTTCGTTGTTTCAGAACAGAAATAAAACATTTCTGGTTCTTAAGGTTAAATATTTACTACCAATATGACATTTTACAGCATCACATAAAATTTTCCCAGGCTCTTGAAGCTTTAAAGTTCAGTTTATGCATACTTATGATCCGCATTAGTTCCAAGCATTGTTTAGCTTTTTGATTACAGTCTTGACACTCTGTTGTTGTGAAAACAACCGCTGCAACTTTTGTTTTCGCAAGTTTTTTTTTGTTTTTAAGTTTCATCACTTTTTTGCTGTAAAGTATTTTCCGAAACTAAACCGTTCTTCATAAAACTGTTTGCAAAGTCTTGCCCAAAAGGGGGTTGTGGCTTAAGTGTGAGTGCAGCTTAAAAGTGAATGTTAGTCGAGTTTCCATTATTTGAAGGAATGTCATGGTACTGCATCCAAAGTGAGAGATGACCCTGCTTATTATTACAATCAGGTAAATTGTTTGGTTGCTGTTTTTCGCACCGTACATCTATTCAATTGTTGAAATCTTGGTTGCATCTTCAGTATCAAGTAACATTTTCAAAAGGCTCCATTCCCAACCTTCCACACCAAAACAATGCACTGCATTTTAAAATATTTCTAGATTCAAAAGCATTTTCAAATGTGTCCGTTTTCCATCTTTTTAGTGTAAATGAGGTAAAAACTCATTCATTTGATTCTAATGCATCTTCAAAGAAAACGTATTGGTGTGGATGAAGCCTTGATACACCAACAATATTCCCTTCAATATTCAGTTATATCCTGCATGCAATAATTATATTCAACAATCCTGGGGAAGCTTTCCATTATACTGTACCGACATTTCTTGGCTTCCCAGCTCCTTAAGTGTAAAACCTTTCTAGAGCACTTCAACCAAACTTACCGGATGTAAATCGTTTCTTGACAAGAGACAATTTATAAGCAGAACTC
Organism: Bergia puertoricense; assembly: GCA_026167885.1. NCBI lineage: Eukaryota > Metazoa > Cnidaria > Anthozoa > Zoantharia > Parazoanthidae > Bergia > Bergia puertoricense. Next base: position 12,585 of record JANSTQ010077885.1, on the reverse strand, counting down.
TGAAGTTCAAAGTTTAATTTGGATATGGTTGCACCATTGCACGTGAACTGGACAGCAATTCTCGAAGGCTTGCTAGGTCCATCTGAGACGTCAAACTTTGCTCGAAGAATCCCTAAAGATAGTACATAAACATGTGGAAATTCTTTTCATTTTTTTGAACTGTTAACATTCTCCAAAAACAGTGTACAGAAACCCAGTTAATCTTGACTAGTACTGTATGATGCAAAGATACGTTCTTCTAAAAACATATATAGTTTACATACATGTACAGTTCCGTGCATGCATATAAACTGTCTGTACCACATGTATTGGAACCTACAATAATACACTGACTGTACTTCAAGTATAGAAGCGATCTGTATGTTGCTCCACCTTCCTCTTTTCATCACCCACACAATATTTTGAGTGATTTTTTATTGATTGCATAGCCAGAAAGTGAAGAACTTTGTCACAATAAGAGAAATACTAGGAATTTCACAATTTCAGAGTTCAGTATTACAGTACATGTATTATTCTTCAATGATTATTTTGGCCAAAGTTTCAAACACAAAAAGCCGAGTATTGCCACTCCGTGAATATTGCAATGTCCATGATTGTACAATGTGAACTCTGTGTGGCAAATTGCTTCTAAAAAACACTCTTGAAAATTCATACTTCTAGCAGAAGCCCTAAATCACAGTATCATCTCTGATATACAGTAATTGTTACATCAGAAACATTTTTTTGATTTTGAAAACCTTTGCCATAATTATGTTATCTAGTTCAACTCCCAAACCTTGACTCTAACCCTAACTGAAGTGTGGAGAATGTGGGTAGTTTGCCTAGAAACCAAGACTGAACCTTATATATTATCTAGTTGACCCACGCTATGTGTTATCCAGTGCACTCTTGTATTATATTATCCAGTTCAACTTTGCTATAATTATATTATTTGGTTCCACATATTTTCGGTATTTTCTAGGATTTCTGTAAGGTGAGAGAGGAGTGGTAAAGCAGGACTGTACCTTGGGGTTCAATGGAGCTGCTGACCTCCTGTAGTTTCCAGAGCGCCCTTTGGTGCTCTGCAGACCTGAAATTATGAAACCGCAACATTATACGCAGTGGCATGAAGATACAAAATTCTGTTTTCAAGTATAGCAAATGAATACAGCAAATGAAATTGTTTTTAAAATGCAAAAATTAATTTCATCACGTCATTTTATTTTATTGTCCTGTCGACGTGTAACTTCATTTTTATTATAATGCAGACAAAAATAATAAAATTGACATCTATAAACATTTTTGGAAGACCTTACTTTGTATGGAAATCTTTTGGAAACCTTTGGAAATTGTTGGAAAGTTTTTAGAAATCTCTTGATTTAACCAAGCAATATCCTCATAACTGTTGATATAGAAATTAACCCACTACAGCCCCTGACATATTTTCGTATGAATTTTACAAGTGCTGCACTCTTGTCAGGCAGAACATTAACCCCAATAGTCTATTGGTTGTAGGTTCGAATTTTCACTGACCAAGCAACCTTTTTGTACACTATACTTGGTAGAAACATTACCATGTAATGCTACAGTCAGGGTTCGTGTGCACACTTTAAATCTAAACTGCAGGACTATCCACCACTACATTTTATTGAAAATCCATGACCTATAATGTTGTAAATTTTTTAAAAGTTGATGGTTTATGAAGTTCTTTGCCGTGCATCGACAATTTACCTCATTCACACACATGATAATAATAAATAATGATAATAATAAATAATGAGGTTTTTATAGTGCCTATTTCTAATGAATTCAAAGACACTGTTTACACTTAAAACAATTCTGACAGAATATAAAACTATTTGATTTTTCATTACTTTCCTTGATAATAATGATACTTTCCTGGTTTTCCAGGCTTTCCAGGCTTTCCAGGTGTTCTAGGCCTGGATTTTGTTATGCTGAAATTCAATAACTTTCAAGCTTTTCTGTGACCCGCATGAGCCCTGAACAGTTTTGATACACCTAATGGTCAGTATGTTGAGGTACATGTACATTGTACCCCTTGCTTACCACCAAACAACATGTTTATTCCCTTCAAACAGGTCTGATAAAAACATAATGTACGTACATATATACATTATATCAAGTAAATAAAATTATTCGGAATTAATTAAACCATGATAGTAGAATTGTTTTCTCAACAACAACAACAAAACGTATTTACTGAATGCAGCCAAGTAAAAACAACTTTTAGTCTTCCAAGGTTTATGATTTTTAAAAAACAAATAAATTTACTATAATTATAAACTGCAGTGTTTTATGGGGATTTCTGCCAAAATTTTCGAATCAGGCCATACATAAAAATATGATAACTTTAGGCGAGACATTATGATAATTCAGTCAATTTGTGATTTACTTGAATGTGTTACTATGAAACAACAGTCTTTGCAGTTGGCAGTAATCATTTTGCACCCATTTCATGATTGCACGTTTATTTTTGATAGTTGCATTGGCTTAAAATTGGTGAATATTAGCTTTGTAAAACAACTTTAGTATTATTAGCTTTGTAAAACAACTTTAGTTTTATTAGCTTTGTAAAACAACTTTAGCTTTATTAGCTTTGTAAAACAACTTTAGTTTTATTAGCTTTGTAAAACAACTTTAGTTTTATTAGCTTTGTAAAACAAAATTTCAATTGTTTTTAGTTGCATTCAATTGAACATATTGTCACGGAAAATTCTGTTTTGTTTTGTTTATCTTGCAATAAAATTGTTTTTAAAAAATACATGGCATTTGTTTATAAAATAAACAAAAAAATGTGCATATTTTAGGTTTCAATTTGGGGTTTGGTTGGATTATATAGATCCTGGTAGGGAACATCTTGTCCTTTTGTCTGGTACCCACCTTTCGCCAATTAATTTTTTTGTAAATATATAAATATACTCCATTTACTGTTAGCTTACCAGGTTGCTGAAGGTTTTGACTGCATGATTGTCACTCCGCCACTGACTGGGACAATGACTGACATGTTTGTGACAGGGCAGGACGTTGACATACATTCAGGATTGTAGCGATAATCCACTCTCAAATCTGTTGTGTTTTCATCACATTTCCAGAAACTACATAACTGAAGTGGAGTTGACTTGAAGCCATCATTCTTTACCTAGTGAGAATGTATTCATTATAGGTTATTAACATTTGTTTTAAAATGTCTCGAGAATGCCACTTACTGCTGTTACAAAAACAAAAGAAACACCAGATTACAGTAAGAATGTTTTAGAGTTGATCAGCCCTTAGAAAACTTAACTAGTGTTATCTAATCTTATTTGTTCCTATTTCTTTGGTCAATTCAATAATTATTCCTAATAGTAATATTTCTTCTCAAAAGATTATCTTAGTTTTGGAAAATGTAACCTTGCACCACATCACCCTACATTGTACATGATCCATTAAAGGGGCTCTTTCACGGCTTTGCACATACTCAAGATTTTACTGACAAGAAAACTGATTCAGGCTAAAATATCTATAAAAAGATACTATTCAGATACCAATCTGAGTTTTTCAAGAGGCTAATGGCATGGATGGTCTGTTTTAGACACAATTAAGTTGGATTACAGTTACCAACTTTTATGTTCTGGGGTCAAAACAGAAACTAATAAATTGCTTTACATGTAAAATTCATAAAACCTTGACAGAAGTGATTGATCACTATCTTTTCATTGGATTAAGATGTTTCCTTTAAAGTTTTTTGGATAGATACCGTAAAAGTGTAACTTTTGGAAAAAGATCAAATAAAGTGATTCAACCATGAAAGATTCCCTTTAAGTTGGTGGTCTCTGACCATACTACATTATTTTCATCCCATGCCAAAGAAAAATCAGCCAATCAGAAGCCATGAAAGCCATTGCATACATGTATTCTGCAATGGGTAGTATTCCACTCTGCTTTCCTGCCATGACAAGCGCACGTGAGCTATTTCCCGCCATTAATTGTGCGTACCAGCACACAAGACACATGGGATAAAGTAGTTATGTAATGCTTTCTTGTGGGAACATGCCACTTGTTACTCGTGTGTATATGGAAAATACAAGTGATGCACAGCATATTCCATGGTATCCCACTCAAAAGCATTGCATAACTAGTGTGTACAATACATGTATTGTATCAGCAACACTAATCTATGAAAATGAAACTGGGCAAATTTAGAAGACCTGTGCATGCATGTACTGTAGTGTACATGTACTATCACAGAAATGGATTTCAATTAATGATTGCTTGCACAAGTGTTTTTACATAATCTTGTCCAACATCAGTATTAAATAAATATTTTCACAAATCATAATGCAAAATCTTAGAACTTCACTTACTATTTTCCTACTCAAAGTTCTTGAAAACAAAAATGGTCCACTAGCAAAAAATCCAACAGAGTGTTTTCGAACTATATTACCGAATCACTGTACCTCATATTTTAAAATATCCAGATTGTAATATGATGCAGCACCCTGCTCTTTCTGCTTTTTGAGATGCTCTGCCAGTGCTGACATATTGAATCTAAAACTTACTGCATCTCCTCCACTGAGCTGGCCTTCACTGGAATCAAGAAAAACATTAATGAGTGATTTTATTAATTATAATACAGGGCTCAACATTTAGGATTTTCGGTCACTGGCCCATCGGAGCAGTAAAATTCAAAACTTACAGGTCCAGCATGAAAATGCACTGGCCCAATATGAAAAATTTCGGGTCTGTGCTGTCTCATCCTTGTCGATTTTACGGATGTTATAAGTTGACACGATTGCCTTAATGTTGACTGAGTTTTTATGTCTCGTTAATCAAAAAATTGAACAGATATTTTCATATTACAGAATTCACAAAGTGATTTTTTAAGAGTTTCTGCTCCATAAGGCCACTAGTTTTCAAAAGTTACTGGCCCATACTGGCCTGAAGGGGTAAAAAGTGCCTTGGGGCCATAAGCGAGCATTAATGTTGAAATTGTAATTTGCATATACATGTACATTGACTCTCGATAACTCAAACCTTTGACAGCTCTCACCTCCCTCTAACTTGAACTACTGCACATCTGTTCTCCCTTTGAGACTTTTCTGTATTCATATACTAACGTTAACTCCAGCCTCTTGCTAACTCAAATGTATTTTTTTCAATTCCTGGAGGGTTTGAGTTTTCAAATATAGCTAACTACATAATTATATGTATGACTCTAAATAATCTTAAGAGTTTGAACCTTGTAATAAGTGACTTGTTGGGTAGGATTTGTTCTAGTGATGCAGTTCCCTTGATGTGAAATGTTAATGTTGGTGGACTGGCAGCTTCAGACAGCAGTGGCACAACACTTGCCGGGAATGACACAGTTATGTCACCTGTCACTTTCACCATGCACCTAAGTTGGAGAAATTGTGTTACTAAACTGCATGAACATACAGAGTCATACTACTCATTGCGCCAAAAAAAAAAGTACTGGGAAACTAGTGTTGCAAAAACCGTTTTTCTGCGTGTACAAGTGGGCTGAAAATGTTTCATTGATCAGCAAAAGTTGATATGGTGTATTTTTTGCCTTTGGGTTTGGTTGAAAGCTGACGTTTCGAACGTTTCTGCTCTGACAAAGGGCTAACACTTGAAACATCAGCTTTCAACCAAACCCAAAGGCGAAAAACATACCATTATATCAACCTCTGTTGATTAATGAAACATTTTCAAAAAACAAAGTAGTTGGTTATAAACCATAAAGGGAACACATGTACAGGTCTCAAATGCTCTGGGCAGAAACTTACAAAATGTTAGCAACCTAAAGGGCTTGGTTTGAATCTAGAGCCTGGACTTTGCAAAGTTTGGATCATGAACTCTTCAGAGAGTTAGTTCATTTTGGATTCACGTTTACATGTACTGTACATGTATGTCTTTGAAACCTTTAAAATGTGCAGCAATGAGCTTGTAGCAGTAATGCCTTTCACATACATGTATTCTGTAAAGTTTTAAACAGAATCCACAATGAACTTACATGTTACTACTGATCAGGGTTCTCAAGGCATCAGATTTTCCTAGCCTTACCATAACAATGAAAACAAAATAATTGAAAGTAAAACTGAGACACTCAGATGATTAAGTAATTAATGTCATTTTTTTAATAAAAGTATCCTTTTAATCAGCTACAGGTATTGAGGGGTCATTAGGAATTTTGGTTTTGCGAACTTGGCCATTTTATCCAGAGCATATTATCCAGAGCAAAAACGTTTATAGGTTTTCAAAATCAAGAAATGATATACTACGGAATGGAAGTTTCGGCGTTTAAATGCGAAGTTGACTATTTAACTTTTCTTCACTGACGTTTTCTAATGTAGACACTTATTATTATTGTTATCATCATTATTATTAATAACTATTATTGTTATCATTATTATTAATAACTATTATTATTGTTATCATCATTATTAATAACTATTATTGTCGTTACCATTCTTATTATCCATATTATTATGATCATCATCATCATTATCATCACTATCATTATCATCATCATCATCATCATCATCATCATCATCATTATAACTAAAAAAACTTACTTGCTGTGATCATTTCCTCTGAAGAATGCATTGACAGATTCAATGAATGCCACTGCAATTGGAATTGTATCTTCTTTCTTGGCAACGGCAGAACCAGCTGCACCTCGTGTGGATGTACCTGACATCACACTTGCCTTTGTTGGCAATCCACCAACAGTTTTTGAATGAGAGAGTTTCTTAATACTCTCATGTGATTCAGTTAATGAAGATGTTGAGACAGAACCTGATAGCCTTGATGATGAGAACCCAAAACCTGCTTCGGCTAACGTCCCTGAGCCTGTGTAGTTATGGTTTGCCGCTGCTTTTGAGAATAGATTTGTGCTTGGTTCCTCATTAATTTCACTAGAAGCAGACAAAGTATCCTTTAGGTTAGTTTCCAAAGTGTCCGAAGAGTTCTCAGGAGTTGTTGTAGTTGCCATGTTGAAGTCTGAGAAACAGCTTAACAGCTCAGCTGAGTAGGACATGGTTGTTGCAGAAGTGGTAGGTGACTGTGATGAGGACAGTGTGAGCCCACTGCCAAATGGCCGCTAAATTATCAAAAAAAATTAACAATTAGCTTAAACACCAGCACGAGTTTCGACTTTGTTTGCTGCCGGTGGGGAATCATTCAAGTGACACCCAAGCAGCAGCAAGTGTCGCTCATCATGAGTTTCTAGATGGGAAACTTAAAATTTCATTAAATTAGTCTTGATAAAATAATGCTTGCCAAATTGTTTCCAACAATTAAATTCATAAATCTGGCAATTAATATTTATTCAGAGCTTTGATTAATCAACTTATAGACCCTGTAAAATGATTATGAAAACTTTAAAATAGCCTGCCTCCACTGAAAAAGAAGAAATACTTAAATTATTAATTTATATGGAAACTGTCTCATAGGAAAAGATATACTCTTTCAAACTGTAGCAGTCTACACATTAATTTCATAACCTTGGTACAATTTTATTGGTTACAATGCCAGCACTGGCAATTATTTTGTTTGGCCAGCTGGCCTCTGAATCATACCTGAGAACCAACTTGTGGTCTAGGCCTTGGGACTGCTTTACTCGCAGAACTTGTCCGCGGAAGGTCTGAGGAAGGAGGTGGCTTGAGAAATGGCAGAGTTTTGGATGAGTCACTTGATCCCTGTAGTGACTTTTCTAGTAGCGTCATCGAAGTTACTTCTGATACTGATGGCGATGATGGGAGTGATTCTAAATTCAAAAAAATTAATATACTTTAAATTAAGAATATTAATTAATTATTGATTTAAACAAAACAAAACAAGGTGGCAGCCAAGCTAACTTTTCCAGCAGTGAGGTAAAAGAGGACACTCACAAAACAATAATACAAGTCATGCATATATGGTTTCAGTCGCCATCTTGATTGGGGGGGGGGGGCAGTTGCTGTGAACTTTACAGCAAATACAGTATATCAGAAATTGTTAAACTTTCAGCCCTTGTAACTCCACTATAACACAGCAGATTTTGACAAAATTTAAAAGGTTAAGGATAAAATATTCACAATCAAATTTTAAAACTCTATACAAATTCTTGACAACTAAACTTGACTATGAAGATTAGAAACTTTAACCTATTCTTCCTGTTTTGAGGATATTGTACAATCTCTGTCAACATTTTTTAAACTTAAGGCACTTTCTTTTGTGAAAATCCTATGTATAACAGTGGAATACAAGGTATAAAGTTTGAACAATTTCCCATACATTTGTTTTGTTCTTGCCGAGACTAGCCCCCAACAAAATGGCAACAGAAACTGTGAAACAGAAAGGGCCTTTTACCTGTGTAATGGTATGATAATTCTTACATGTATGTGTTAACCAGGCATTTTTGGGGGGGAGTGGGAGAGGGCAGCTGTCCTCACTAGCTATTGCCATACAGCAAAAAAGATGCTGTGACTGATGTCCAGTATTATTAACATGTACTGTAATATTTACTTAATTTTCATCAGTTAAAAAATCTTCAAATTGTTAAAACGGTATAATTTTATAAAACTTTAATTGTACAGTACATAACTTCAGTAAAACATCTTACCAGTGGGTGAACCAGTTCCTTTCTTTGCAGGGAGGGGTGGGGGGCTATCTGAGGATCCATTAGTCACAGGCAGGGTGCTTTTCTTTGCTGGCAGAGCAGGGGGTGTTTCAGTCCCCCTCTCCAGACTCATTGCTGTTGTACCTGCAACAAATCCAACAATATTATTACAAGATGTTGAGCACAGCTACCAGTATGCAAAAATAGCTAGAGAGAACTAATCAAGTAGCTATGGCCAGGCAGTTATAGGTACATGTATAAGTTGATTCTATAATATTATAATATGTTGATGTGTAAGAGAAGAAGTAGAGTAAGATTTTTTAATATGGAAGAACAAAAAAATAAAATAAAATAAATAAATAAAAAAAGAAAAGGATAAATGGAGTGATCAATCATAAGTGCCGGTATTTGAAAGAGGAAAAGAAAACCCTAAGAAGAAGTTAATAATCAGTAAGAAGTGAAGCCTTTATAGGCTGTTTGAAGACAGACAAGGTGACTCTTAGTTTTTTGGTCATCAGAGACTGAGTTCCACACTTTAGCTCCACGGAAACAAATATTAAATTTTCCATAGTTTGTTCTAATTTTTGGTAAATGGTAGGATTTTGTGCTGGCTAAATTAGTATTGTACTAATGGACTCTATTTAACCTTTGGAAAAATTTATCAAAAACATGACAAAGTCAATGATTACGGAAATCATGCATAAATAACGCACTATTCTTGAAAATTAAGTCAGTGAATTTTAGAAGCTTTAGTTTTTTAAAAAGTGGACTTGAGTGAGTAGTGCAGTCAGAAAAGGTCAAAATTCTGATAGCCTTTTTTTGAAGAGTATTAATTGGTTTCAGATTCATTGGGTATGTGTTACCCCAAGTGGTTAAGCTGTAAGTAAGAAAAGGACAAATTAAAGTATAGTAAAGTTTATAAGAATTGTAGTGTTAACAAAATGATGAATTTTGGAGAGGATACCAATACTTTGTTTGATTTTCTTGGAAAATACACGAGATATGATATTTCCAATTAACGACTTAATGTGCTTATGGCTAGTAGTATTGTTTTAAGTTTTCCACAATTATATAGAGATAATTAAACAAAATAATGTAAAATGTCTATAATAAATTCCACATAACAGCTTGTATTAAATAGGTCTTAGGCTTCTGAAAATAAGATTAGAAAAGCTTAGCAACAAACCTGCAACATCAAGAGGCGATGACAGTGGATCGAGTGAGCTAAAATCCGAAGAAGTGGAAGTAACAGAAAGTTCACCGACTTGGAATTTAGGTGAACTAAATGGGGTGCTGGTAGAGCTTGCCTCACCCGTCGCACCAGCAGGGTTACTTAGGGCACTCTGGCTGAAGTCAATATCAAGTAGATCACTACTGGAATTAGATCTGCAAAGATATTTTGATATTTACATGTAGATCACTGAAAGTCAAACTCAGTCAAAGTACTGTATATTTATAGGATTAAATGATGATTGACTCATTTCTCTCTTTCTAATACAGCCATTTGTGCATTTACCATTATATTAATAATAGTTAAACATTATTTTCTAATCCCTCAATTAGAAATAACAAATGCAACTTGTAGTTGGAGGTCCTGAAGCATGCATCTCAAAACAATTATTTCCTGTATGCACAGAAACAGCAACAAGAAAAAACAAAAATAAATAAACAGCCAAAAGGCCAGTTCAGCACAATTCAGATCAGTTCAGTTTGTTCCCAATTTTCATCACAACAATGCCTGATACAAAAAACCCTTAACGCTTACACTAGCGCTTGCAAGAGAACTGAAACATACTCCCCAACCCATGCAAGGTCACTAACCTGGGGAACAAGGGCTGAAAGGGAACAATGTTGTACTCTGTGCCACACAGCAGTTCTCTTAATCTAGTTACCAAGGCTTTCATCGTCCACAAGATGAAGTCAAGAGTACTGTTCATCCATCCAAAAAATTAACCAGTGCAAATGGAACTGTGATATAAATAATTCATTCTACATGTATATAATAACAGTTTCCCACCAAAAATGTTCAACCATACAGTACATAAACAAGTTGGGTACCAAGGGACAAACTTCAATTTCAACTTCCAAATTAAAAGTATGAGTTCTTTCTCTTTTCCTTCACTTGTTACTACACTATGGTTATTACCATAATCATTGCAATCATCACTTTCATTAGATCATTATCCTTATACTACTCACAGTTTCATTGTGGAGTTCCCTGATCTTGACCTTCCTCTAAAATCTGTCAAGGCTGTGGATAGACGAACATAGCAAATATCATTATCCCGAAACATCCAAATCCCCGAGTGAAACAATTATTCTTAACAAATGGAGAGAAACTGCATACTTATATCAAAATTTTCATAATTATACAGTATCTTTACTTTTAATTGAGGTTTTGCAGGGGTGTATGCAGACTTGAGGATATTTGCAGACCCAAAGAATTAAACCAAAACAAGCGCTGAAGGTGTAAGCTCCTAGGGGGATCCAGGGGAATGTGTACATTGTAGAACTCCTAAAGTTGCATTTCATAGCATTCTTAATGTAAATTTCTAGATGAAACACATTGAAATTAAACGATTTAAACTTAAAACAACTTGTGTTTTCAAATGTCTGCTAGATATACAATATATGTAAACCTTTGTATAAGTTAGTATCATTGCCCCATTTAAAGAAAATACATTTGAAGCTTTGTTATATCTTGTTTGTACTGGTTTTGCCTACTAGGTGTTTAAGATTTTAAGTAAAAATTTATTTGTAAATTTTGTTGTTAAAGATTTTTCTTAGATTTTTTTTGTTGTTGTTGTTGTTAAAAAAATTTGCTGGCCAGAGTCTGATCTGCAGGCCTACAGACTGCATATGCCCCTGAGATTTTGTATATACAATACAAAATTCTAGATACTAACTAATGTACACTACATTTTTAACTCTAAAAGTTTGGGCCTACTGAAAAAATGCCAGTATACAAGGGGAATCTTAACCTTTTCTGAACACCAGGCACCATGCCTTTCATAAGTTTTTTCCAATCAGCAATTCCCCAACCCCCACAAATGTAAAAAACTTTTGATAAATTCAGATGCATGTAAAAAGTTGTTGCAGTTTGAATTGTTACATTTTGTAACAAACGTTTTACATTTTTGGTTAATTTTATACTTTGAAACAAATAGCTAGAACTTACATGATGAAGATGCATTCTTCCTCTGAAAAAAAACAAAAACAATGCATGGTTTATTAATGCACAGTTCTAGGTATTATTTAACAACTCGCAAGATTGTACCATTAAAACAAAACCTTCAATGAAAATCCAGCAAAATAAACTTTTGACATACTAGTCTTTTTACGGATTACATGTACATGATTTGTATAACTCACTTTGGATGACGGAGAGGATAAATTCAAAGTAATTTTCTTGAACTCCTCATTAGAAACTGGATGAGATGTGTTTTCTTTGGCAACTGGTCTGATGTGAACTTGGATTTTTCGAGGTTCATCATCTGCAATATTTCAACAAGAAAGTATAAATTAAATAATGATAAAATAAGTACAGTAATATATAGTAGCTTAACCCTAAGGTGGCACATGCATATGTGAAAAACTAATTAATAAATTAATGATAAAAAATATAATGAAGAGAGCACAGTTACTATTAATAATAAAGGTTATCCACTAAAAAATATTCAACAAGAACGTTATAAAAAAAATAATACATGAAGGAAACACTACTGTTCAAGAAAAATCAATAAAAAATACCATGAATGAAAATAGCGTAACACCAAAGTGCAAATGGTATTTGTCACTTTCATCAAATACAAGTCATGCAAGGCTGCCCCATTTCATAAAATTTATAGCCATCCAAAGACCCTCTCATCTATACTGTTTTTAGTAGCTTACAGGTAATTGATGCTGTTTGTATTACTAACAAAAGAAAGAAAAACGTCTGAAAACTTCTCAAAACTTCTAGTCCTGCACATAGGCAGTGGAGCAGGGGGGGGGGGGGGGGCAAA
>JANSTQ010077774.1:0-14746 GCA_026167885.1 Bergia puertoricense | reverse complement strand
TCATCTAAAAACATAATCAATTTGACGTCTTAAAAATGATTTATTTTACTTTGAAAAGTTTGTTCTTGCCGTACGCGAGAAGTTACGCTTGCATGACATGACATAATCTGTGGCTCTATCCAGTTTTAGAACACGCAGCTGCAGCGAATCAGAGTGCGCGTACTATCATTTCTATTTTCTAAACAAGTTTAGAAAGATATTATATATTAATTTTGTATTTTTTAAAAATTACTAACTTGTTGTTTAGTTCCTATACACACTCAACAGTCAGGAACAGGAGTTAATTTCCTTATGTTGCTATCAGTAACACTGTCATTACCTGAATATGTCAGCAGCCTTGCTGAAGCTCCCTTGTAATAGTTCTGGAGCAAGATACTTGGGGTCCCCTTCCTGAGCTTCCGATACATCACACTATTGCCACAATATCAAGTTAGTGTACAAGTCGATAAAAATGGCAACATAACAATAAAATTGACAAAGTGAAAAATTAATGCAATTTCTGACAGTACTAAGGATTTTTATTTAACTAAATAGTTTTCAGTTCAATTACATGATGATTACAGGTAACCCTATTCAGACTGGGTATTTTACAGTTCCAGAGTGTGACTGGGGCGCTTAAATGGCAGAAGCTTAATGCATGTTTTATAATTATCTTGCTTCTTGTTAAAAGTGTTTCATCCCTAAATATTTTGAGCCCTTCACACATCTGACATACATGTATTTCCCGACATTTATTCTGAAGATGTACAAATTGAAATTTTCCTAAAATTAGGATGATCCCTAATAAAAATAATTATGTCAAAACATTGTGAACACTTTCTGAAGATTTTATAAAGTTTATTAAAGTCATTGAAACTTTTAGACCTTTTGTCTGGACTGTTTCCTGAATTGATATTTCCAACAATTTCTGAAGATTTTCTGAACTTTTCTGATCTTTTAAAAAATCTAAAGAAAGAATTATATAGGATGAATTATAGTTACACTAATTAGTAGGTATAGCATAGACCATGTTACTTTATTGTAACTGGTATCTTTGGTATTGCGACTATGTGTTCATAGAACATACTAAACATGAACATCAGACAGCTCACCTTGGATAATTCTAGGACTAATCCAAAGTCTCCAATCTTGCAGAGTCCATCCAATCCAACGAATATGTTTGCTGGTTTAATGTCCATGTGAATGAGATCAATATCATGCAAATGTTTCAGACCCTGAAAATAAACATGGCATCTTGTAAAATGAGTATATATTGGCAAGAAAAATTTAAAAAAACAGAAACCCTGGATTACAAAAGGACAAAATTAATCGTGATAAAATACCAGGCAAATGTACTAGAGTGTGGAAAACTTTTTGGACATTGAATAACATCAATTGCTTACAGGAATCAAATGGTTCTTGTAGCTATGGATATTATAACTTCAAGAAGTACTACAGACAATAAAATAATTGTTTCTTTTTTAAATTAATATTAATTTATTTTTTATGCAGCTTCCCCTTTAAAAAAGGATTTTAAGCCAAACTTTGGTATAAAAAAGTTTAAAAAATTCTCAATTCTAAGTGCTCAAAATGCTGATGAGAAAACTTACCATTGTCAGATCAACCAAGAAATCCCAAACGACTGACTCCTCAATGCACTCATGCTTGGCTGAGTAATCACTCAGACTGTAAAAAGATGATCACAAACTTACAGTTTAAATTAACCAAACTGAATTCTGTGGCAAAGCTCTTCAGTATTATGGTTAGTAATTAATTTGTTTTGCATCAAAAGAATACTTACAGTGTATGTAGTAGTGGTAGGCTTAAATTTTGCATCACATTTGGCCCAAGATTGTACAATTAAATAATTGTTACCGATTTAGCAGATTAATTATTTTATAGGCAGTGTTGAGTTCTTTAATATACGAGTATTTTTCAAAATGATTAAAATTTTAAGCCTGGTTCACACTTTTGAAATTTAGCTGAAGAATAAAAATTAATGTAAGAAATCATGCTTTTAATTAATAACATGGGAAGACAATAGAATACTAAGAGTGCAAGGACATACGAAGTAAGTTTTTTTTAAAATTTTCAGTGTAAACACATCTACAATGCATGAGACATGTACATGTAAATAATGATGTAATCTGAAACATTTTAATACAAATTAATGTACATGTATTACATTGTATTACTACAAATAATATTCTATAACTGAAGATATGCCCAGCAGGCATATAATCATGGTTAAATTATTTACCTCATTTCACACAACTCTGTTTGAATGTAGAGATGTTGTCTGTAATCAAAGAAAAGTAAGAAACCAGTAACTAATTTAATTTGAAGTGTTTTCAGAAGCAAATATTTTTAAAGAAATATAATATTTAAACTACAGTGTACTGTATGGGTTGAAAATCAAGCATTTGTATAAACATTTTATAGTTTTAAGTATGATTCAATAAGTAATGTCAATTTTGTCTTCTATATCTGTTAACTTCTGTAGTTTGTTCAAATTCTACCAAAATATGGGGACACTTTTGTTATTTTGGTTTGCCTCAAAACAGATAGCCGGAGTTTCAGACTCTTTGTTCACTGTTAAGGGGTCTTTACTCAAAAGACAAGTCTGAGATCTTTTGAGGCTCTAATGATCAGTGGAGCGACGCAAGACTCATGCTGCTCACACCTTTAATCAGGAAGGTTTAGATTAATTTTGCCACTTGCAGAACCAATAACAGGTATCGCTTGAAATGGTGCCAGAAGCAATGTGTTATTGATCCATCATCAAGTTGTCAAATAGTTTATTCAGCGACACACTAAACAGGCCAACCCATGGCACAAAAATTCTCTTCATGCAAATCTAAAACTGTTATTTTCAAAATGTGAATTCAAAAAGCTTTGATTGCAACTAAAACTCCCAAGAAGTTGATCTCCTATGTGAAGGATTTATCCAGGAATGATCCAAATGAAGCTGCACCTACACAGATCGACTTGCAGTCCACTCACCTCTCTTCCCATGCCCTAATAAACCGCACGCAGTTGGGATGTGGCTTCAGTTGCTCATGTTTGTTAACTTCTTCAAGTTTGTACCTCCTACAAAGAGAATTAATAAATTTATATAATATACTACAAAATTTACAATAATACATTATTTATATTTTAACAAACAACTACATATTAATAAATTTAAGTAAACATGTTAAGAAAGATTATGTTACATTATACAACATGTATGCGGTTGAACAGAAATTTTATATATTAATTTTTAAATTAATTTAAATTTCATTTCCAATGTTATATACAACTCAACCTAAGTGTATTTATTTTTCAACAAGGCACACCAGGGTGACTAAGCTTGTTATCTTGTCAAATTTTCAGACACTCACAGCACAAATAACTGTGCATCTTGCAATACATGTTTATTGTATTATACTTGACAATTAGAACACAATCTAGCATTTTCTCTGAGTTAATTTAATACTGATCATAGAAAACAACATATTAGCAAGTTTTCTAATTGTTTTAGTACATGTAGATGGTCTCTTCATTTTTATTTAAATCAATTTATACTACCAACCTCACATAGGTGTACCATTCAATATCTGCAAATATACACTGCTGAGAGAATTGATAATGACAAATGAATTTTATAGATTTAAAATACACCATCAATTTATACTAATCTAAGAATTATTAATATATGATTTTATGCAACCTGTCAGAGTTTGCAACATTTATATTTTAATTTAATTGCTGTTACATGTAAATTATTTGTCCTTCAATGCAAACCAGCAAGAAAAAACTATAAATATTAAACTGTAAAACTAGAAAAAAAGAAAAATACATTTTACCCAAATTCAAAACAAATCAAATGAAAAACTGTTTTATTTATAGTAACTGTAAATAGTAGGTGCATGCAATTTTATCATTATTAGCATATTTTTAAGAGTTTAAGCCCAGTTTTTAAATTTAAATTTTTTAAAATATTTTCTTCACATACATGTAAAGTTTAAACCCAGTACAGCCTATGCTGTAATGTTTTAACTCAATAAAAGTATCTAATCTATATATAGCATTCTGACTTGCCTTGAATGGTACGGTCTACCAGAGGCAACAGTGTAAAGCCACCCATTTCGATTATTCCCGTCTTATAAAAGCTTTTAATTTAACATAAAATGCACGGCTGCTTGTGTCTATACAGTCATGTACATACAGATTGTCTAATAAACATTCCATAGATTCTAAACTGTAGAGCACTTGAGAAACAAAAACACTCATAAAACCTTCATAGGATAGTTAAGGGAATGCTGACAATATTGTCAAGCCTGACATCATTTTTAATTTTATGAAGATTAAAAAATAACACAAATTTTCCAGCCTGGTAATTTCTTAATTTAGTGCCTGTTCTTTGTCACAAGCATTTTTCCTACCTGTCAGCATCTCCTCTGAACCGATCTCTTGATTTCTTGATAGCATAATAACAGCCATCTTCTTTACTTCTTGCTTTATAAACCTTTAGAAGGTAATTAACATATTAATTAAAATTATTTGCCTCAAGGATAACCATATTAACACAATAAACAAAATACATGTACTTAGAAAATGGCCAAATAAGGCCACATCAATTTTATTTGTTTTACGACCCTCCGGTCTGATTTTTGCTGAAATTTTTAAAAAATTCACAACAGAAGAAAAATTGAATCAATTGATATCATAATACCAGTAAAAGTATTTCTTATTCTGAAAAGAGATGCATTTTCTGGTTTTCAAGTTTTTTATGGGCCCACAGTAAAGTTCTGGATAATGCTGTTGTGGTGACCCTGCCATGTTTATGTTGTTAGTTTGTTCCCCTAATTTGTAATTATGTTGTTCATTTCATGGCGAAGCTAATAAAATAAAAATAAAACATCAACCTTTATTATTATACTGTACTGGTGTCTCATGTAGATACAATTTAAATTTGTAAATTTATTCCCCAATTTTTTATTTAAAGTAGCACTTTATCTTTGGTATCAAAATACCCCCTCTGGTCCTCGATATTGACCAGAAACATCTGCAAAACAAGAAATAAAATTGGTGTGGCCTAAATAAACTTAAAAAATAATGTATTGTCTATTCAAGCAGGGTTGTCCATAACTTTTAAAGTTGATGGCAATATTAAAAGTACAATGTAACTGGTTAGAGACACTTGTGAGAGTAACATAAAATTCTGAATATAATCCCATGCCGGTTTATAGTTTTCAATGCACTTTTTAATGGCAGTCTTCTCTGTCTAAAGGCTGATGTTTGAAATGTCGGCTACAGCAAAAAAACATACCACATCAACGTTTGAACACATATACATGTATGGTAAGTCCCCTAACAATATAAGCCCATCATGGACACAGGCACAGGCTAGTTAGTATGTTCCTTTGAGTATTCATTACTTTCAAGGGCCTTCTTACCATCATGTACGGTAATAGCAACATGTTTTGGAAAAACATTAATTAAGAAATTCCACAAATGGCAGACGATGAACTTGGAGACTTGCTAGAGACAGAACTGAATGCATGAAATTAAATATAAAAACTTAGGTACTAGATAGAATAGTATTAGAAATCCATAACATCTTCATTTAAAAAGTTTTTAATAAAATTATGCAAGAACCCTACATGTACATGTAGCATGTCTTTAGTCTGTTGTAGTTCTCTTAATTCATATCGTCACTTAATGCAGCCAGCACTTTAGGTACAAGCTACCTGAATGTGTAATGTTAAAGGATGATTATTAAAATAATGAATCTTTAAGCCAACGAACCTCTCCAAATGAACCAGCTCCAAGTCTGTTGATGACCTCAAAACACTATCATGGAAATAACAACAGTACATACAGTAACTGTAAAATCCCACATCAAAACCCCAGGTTTATATAAGTTTTAAAGGGGTTTTGGGTGGGCTTAAAAAGGGGGGAGGGGGGCTTACAGGTATAGAAAATTTATTTTTAAGCAGTACATGTATGAAAAATGAGATACTTCGGAACAAGCAGATACTATTTGAGAACTAAATTAAAATACATCATTTTGTTACTTGTCAGAGCAAAACAAAGAATGTGTGAAAGGGGGGGAGGGGGGAGGGGGCTATATCTAGGGGCTTATAAACAGAATATCATTTTTCTTAGCAGGTATATTTGCTTATACATAATATGTACATGTATATAAGGGCTTGAAATGGGGCAGGAAACTTGTAACAGGAAGCTTATAATATGGAATTTTAATGTATTTTACAGTTACAGTTGAACTTGGAAACAGATCTGCATAGCATAAATGTAACTATATAAAGTGGATGTTAAATAAACAAAATTACCAAAAAATAATTATAACTTATTCACAAATTATCAAAAAATCTCAAACTTAAGTGAAAATAAAATTTGCAAGATATTTTTTTCAACTTTGTTCTCAGACTGGTTTGATATGCAACTGTTTCCTGGACAAAGAAAAAAATGAAAAAAAAAATGAAAAAATGGGAAGTCAACAAATTTAAAGCAAAAAGATTAAAAATCCCTTACCTGTTCAAAGTAAAGTTCTCTTGATCTAGAATTATAATGAGGGCTGCTTAATACTGTTAAATTTGAAGTTAAGAAAAGTTGGCTTCGAATGAACACCACAAATTTTCTATTTGCACCAATTTTAGGCTACATCAGTTTATTTAGATAGTTTATGGGATTTTTGCGTCAAAAAGTTGTACCAGAGGAAGGGAACGAAAAAAAAAAGTTGTGAGCCAAATGGTTGTTTCAGTACCAATACATGTACATTCTTCAAATGCACAATGAAACTTAGCTTTTAGATGAAAGCATTCAAAACATGGCGTGGCATTCAGCTGGTTACGGATAATAAATAACTTATAACTATATTAAATTTGGCTTTTGAATCAGTGCCATTTCTTAGCCTGCCTAATCTATTGTAAGTATTAAAGCTACATGTAGTACATCCAGTGTACCATTCAACTCTAACTCAATCAGCCAATTGCAAACAATCATACTGGGGGGGGGGGGTGTGAATAGGGGCATACTAATCTGCTGATCCACAACAACTCAACACCACATCTGCCAATCCGCAAAAGGATTTGCTCAAATCTGAATCTGCAAAATTTTTGATAATTGCACTAGAGAATGTTTTTTTTAGCAAAATGCCTTATTGAGTTTCTTCACGCTTTATTGAGTTCCTTGACATTTTATTGAGTTCCTTAAAGTTTTCAGCCTGAAATCAAATGAAATACCACACATTTTGGCAATTAGAAAACCAAACCAAAACATTTCATAAGACATTGGGATCAGCAATCCAAATTTTAAAAGGAGCAAAACCAGAATCCCAGGTAAAAAATTGGATAAATCTGCAATCCACTGCATTTGCAGGATCCAAAGATCATCAAAATTTTACTCCGAATCCAAAATCCACTTGAAATTACATGTATTTGCAAAATCTGACGATCTGCAGACCTATTCACCCCCTCCCAATACTGGTATCAAAAGTTATTTGTTACTTGTATGTCCCGTTGTACTGTATTTACCAAACTATATTGCTGAACTTCTGCACTTTGACAAAAAAATGCAACCATCTGAACGGGCTGAACTGGGCTAGTCAAACCGTATGAATAATTATTATATTTACAGTTGGCAATGGGAGGTGCAAGCCCAAATGAATTATTTTTTACAAACAAAAGAACCACTCTTATGATCCCCTCATGATTCTCACATGAAATTACATGCATCACCTGATCTTACTGACAACTGTTTAACATTTTTAACAGACAAAAGGACAAATCTCACGGTTCTCACATGAAATTACCTGCATCACCATCTTACTGTTTAACATTTTTAACAGACAAAAGGATGAATGTCATGGTTCTCACATGAAATTATGTGCATCACAATCCTACTATTTAAATTTTTAACAAACAAAAGAGCAAATCTTACAAATCACTCATGATTCTCACATGAATCTGCCACATCAATTTATGGACAAAAAAGACTTCAAAAAGATAATACCCAAGTCATGGTAATTATCTTATGCTATACTCATTAAGACAGCATATTATTAATCACGAACACAATATACGACCGTGAAACGATCTCATAACGAAGGTAGTTGTAATGTTATTTAGTCCCCACTGAGAACTTGAATTGTTATTGGTTTGGGTTACCTGTGACTCACAAGCCTGCAATGCAGTCAGCAGCTCCACTCAGAACACTCTAAAAACTCATGGCTGCCATGATTTGTAGCTTGAGATTTTAGCTGATTAAAGCCTGAGTTACCGAGGCAAATCGAGTCTTCAATTATTTCACAACAGTAGTCGCAGTTTTCTATTAATTTGCATAAGAAATCAATGTTAATTCACCTTAGTCTTAGAGATCACATCACCACTATATTTACAATTTCCAGTAAAAACCAAGACTGTGAGAACTTTTGAAAAAAACATGTAGTCTACTTTTCGTTGCTCAAGATAAAATTTTAGCATAATTTTTAAAATTGTATCACACACATAAAATACAAATAAGTTCGGAAGTTCGACAACTTAGAAATATTGATCAAGAGGGGCCAGACAAGATTTATTTTGATTTCTTCTCAATATGTGCGTTTTAAGGTTTTGTATATAACTGTATGAAGCTCAATGGTTTTTAAAATATTTTTCACGGTTATTTCTGGAGAAATGAGTGGAAATGGCAAATTCTTACTCAGCAAGTTTACGTCAACGATTAAATGTATACACACCTTTCTGGCCCAACACAGTACACAAAACCTATTTTCAAAAACTAACTGGTGAGGCAGATGAATTGCTGCTCAACCAAAGCGGTTGAAATATGGAAAACCAAAAAAGCAAACTCGATATAAATTTAAAACTCCAAGCTCATGATCATGTAATGGTGGCAACGCCATATTTATAATACGTATATAAGACACATATTTTTCTCCCACTTTATGTTCAAATAAATCAAATTCAATTCTTAAAGACCGTGTAATATTTCTTTTACATCAAATGAAAACGCTGCGGTCGAACAACAATTCGTGAATTGTAGTCTGTGACACGGTCACGGGGCATAAGCCATAACGTGTAAAATGCAAAATATTTGACAACATACTGCATGCAACTGAAAGCCAAAGGATACCACTTCCATTTGATCGAAAGCTTACTGACTGAGGGCCTGGTGAATACTTTCCTTTGTTTTTGAACAGTCTGCTAACTGGAGGAGCTGATTTCACCGGCGGTCTTGGTGGCAAGCAGTCGCCATTGGAGTCATTCTTCTTTGACTTCTTGTGGCTGAACGTCACCCCCTCGTTAAATATCAAAGGAATCGGACGAGGACTCTTAATGCTCCCTTCCATCACCTACTCCATTAAACAAGTGGTAAATAACGGTAAAATGCCCCATAGAGAGGCAGAAATAAAGAAAAATTCCTGCAATGCAAAGGCGTTGATTCAAGCAATCTCACTTTCCAAAACCAAAATAAATTTGGCGCCAAATTTGGTATGCAGACTCGGTGCACCATCACGTGATTTATACTGGGTTCCAGACCTCTTTTAGGTCGGGGGTTTCCAAGTGAGACAAGACATCACGAACGAAAAAGTGTATTTCTCGCGAGTTCAGTAAACAGATATTTAAAAATTTTCCTAGGAAGCTCACGTTCAGAGCTGATCTGCAGACCTTAACTTCTTCCAACCATGACCACAGAAAAAGACATGATTTTCGAAGATTGTCAGATTAAACAGCAGACCGTGAAATTAATCATTTAATGTTTCCCTTGATATTAACAATGGCTGTCAAATCGGAATGAAAGGGCTATTTTAAAGTTTTATGCAAGATCAGATTGTCGGGGAGGAGGGGCTAAAAATGGGGGGAGGGTCAAACATTTTGGGCACAGGCTTTATTTTTTTCCACGTGAACCACCTTTAGCATGACGTAATATTTTAAACTGTTAGCATTAACCGCCCGTCACGTTAAACTAGAAAAGCGCGAAAAAAATCGCCCTCCGCGACGTGTTACACTGAAAAAGCACAAGATTTTTCGCGCTTTTTTGAGGTATCCCGACCAACATAAGAAAATAGTTAATCAGGCATGTTTCTTAGGGGAGGGTGATCACCTATCACGTGACCAAAGTTGAGGCAAAGCCAAGACTCTGTTTCACCAATTTATTTCTCAGTTTGTCAAAGTTGAAGTCTGAAGAGCGAAAATGATTTTAAAAAGTAAACAAATTTTTTGACTCGCGTTTTATGAAGTATGAAATAATGGGGATAAGTAGATAATTCTCATGAAACGCGTTGCGGTAAAATAAGCAAAAATAAACGTCGCTCATTTTTCGTGTGAATGTTTTGATCAGTCGAGCGCCGGATATCTTGAATTTGTGCCGTTGTGCCGTTTATTTCTCGAAGTAGAATAAAGGTAAAGGTAAAGCGACTTTATTTAACGAGGGTAACACGTGACAGTAATTGTGGTAACTGATGAATTTGTGGCCCTCAGCGCGCACTTTACCCCCCTCCCTCTGTCAGCGCTCTGTTTTACGGGTATTTCAAGCTAAAGCTACACAGATCAGAAGAAAGTCGAAGCAGACGTTGGAGTCACCGAGAATCGAACTGGGGACCTCTAGCTCCGAAGGCCGCGCACTAACCAACCGAGCTATGCCTGCTCCTAATGAATCTCGACCTATTTTTTTTACAAAGTATGAGGGTCGACTTTATCTAAAAAAGCACATTGTGATTGTCTACGAGGTCCGACATTAAAACGCTTAAACACCCAGAGGAGTACTTCCATAACTTCTTCTTCTTCCAAAGTTAAAGCGCTTCCTCTCTTCCAGACTTATGCGTTCGGATCAGCAGCAGTGAACATGGTTAGCGCTCCTCTCGTGAAGGGATTAAGAGAATAGCCTTGACTTTTTTGGCTGGCAAATTGTTGTATTGTTTCGATAAGTTTGTAACTACTAAAATACATTAGCGAACAAAATAGCATTTGCCATGAAAATAAACTGAAATTTTCCGTTTTTGAATGAAAGCCAAGTGCAACTCTCCCTCGAATCTCATGCACCATCAGCCATAAAGTGATTTCGCAACTCGAAGGTGATTACATGTCAACAGCTTTGCACATTGCACGTACATTTATTATAATAATAATTATTATTATTATCGTTTTGCAGTATAAATTACTATTTAAATTTACAACAACAACGGCAACAATAATAATAATAATAGAGAAAATTGCTTTTAAAAACGAAGATTTTTCCTTTAAAGTTATTCTTCCACTATTTTATTTTTCGCGTGAATTATCAATCAAGACTGAGGTTGCCATGAAAACGGCGAAAAACACCTCCTGAAGACCAGCTGTTTGCACGTTTGGGAAAGGAAATGATTATGTTTCAACAAAAGTTGACATGTTTTCGTGTATTGTGGTAAGTTTGAGTGTCGAGTTGATGTTTAGGGGCCTAGGATCGAAACATTAGAAATATTTGCTCAGGTGGCAAAAATTACCAAATATACACCGGCATACACCACACTCTTCCCCAATATTGACATTGTTTGACTTGAAACTGTTTTGGAGGCCAAGTGAGAGTACAAAGTTGACTCGACCAGCTACAATTCTTAAAAATTACCCATACGGCCCTTGGCCAGAAACGATGTATAAAATTACCAAATGCCAATCAGTATAGAAATCTTGCAATGAGATACCACCACAAAACAGCAATTGCAATATTAAAAGGAAAGGTTTAGTTTTAGAGTCAACAATAGCGAACTTGTATTATAAAAATGTATTTTATTTTTAAGCTTTTCTAAGCTCTTCTGCGTAAAACCCTAAAACAAATCACTTATTCTATTAGCCTACAGTTGTTTCCATACCGTATCACTAAACTCAGTACATGGATTCATATTTGAATTGTAAATTTTTAGTACTTCCATTGTTTTAAAGTCTAAACAGCTTCACTTCATAATCGTTTAGTTTAAAAATGCTGCAACTTGTGGTATTAAATGCTTCAATTATCCGGCCGCGTCCTTCATGGACCGAAAAGACTAATTTGAGGCGTTAAAAAATAGTAAATTGTTCCTTCTTGGATACAAAAACACGGAGTGAAGATAATGATGCTGTACAAAATTTCTGCACACGTTTTTGGCCAATAGATTTAGTATTTCCAAGGATACAAGAAGCATTCAGGATATCAGTGTAAGAGAATAAGTGAGTCTACGAGAATACAGTCCAGGAAAACTGGTATATATTGGATTTAAATTTGGAATTCTTTTACGAAATCAACGCAACTAGCCCCTGTTCAGTTACTAGAGAACGAGAAAATGGCTGATTTGCTCTATGTCTCGGAGTTTCAAATACAAGTTACCAGTTTGGTGATCGAACATTTACCACGTGCTTTGAAATTTGAGTACGCCAATCTGCGCGCGCTTTTAGGTCTACCCAAAAGGCACCATCCCAGAACGCGCTGCGAGATTAGCAACGATCGCTGTTGTTTTCTCGTTTTGCAAAAGAAACGAATTCTGTAAGTGGATCTTTTAAACAGACAAGTTCCAGTAATTACATTCAACAAAGATATTGCTTCTTAGCCCATCCAGAACTTTAGCTGATAAATGTATTCAAAGATAACAAGTTTTGATAGTACTAAATTTAAAATGGCGGCCATTTTGAGACTATTTTGTGCGCGCGCGGTTTTCTGGGATGGTGCCATATGATCAACTCAGTCAGGCGTTCCTAGCACGCAAGAGCCGATCATCTGGAGTTTGGTTGTTCTCAATGTTTGTAACACACACGTCATTGCAATAAACAACGGTTTGAAAATCAACTTTCCAATCAACAACGAAAAGGAAATTGTCAGTTTTAAAACATAGATTTGTTTAACTAGCATAATTTACACGTGTATCCGTTTCCAACTCCAACCAAACCAACAGTAAATATAGATAAACTTATATTAATATACTTTGACTAATCTCATGTCACACTATTCGCCAACACCAGTCGCATAACGCCCCTTTTGTCCTTGTATCAAAGATTGGTCCTCAGGGTTTCTCTGGCGCAAGGACAATCGCCGTGCGGCACGGGATGTAAACCTGCAACGTTGAGTGATAAACGTTCCTCCAAGTTAGAAACTGTAGATTAAGATACAAGTTCTAATTTTAAAAGCACCATCCTCCCAACGAGAATGTGCTGGGCCAAAACCTATGGTTTTCGAGCCGCTTTAGTCTGAAATCGGGTATAGGTTTTGACATTTTGGTCTGAAAATCGGTATTTATTTAATAATAATAACAAAAATAATAATAGTAACAATAACTAAATATTTATATAGCGCAAACAAGTTGCCTGGTTGTGATAATAATAATAATAGTAATAAGAACTAAATATTTATATAGCGCAAACAAGTTGCCTGGTTGTGATAATAATAATAATAATAATAATAGTAATAATAACTAAATATTTATATAGCGCAAACAAGTTGCCTGGTTGTGATAATAATAATAATAATAATAGTAATAATAACTAAATATTTATATAGCGCAAACAAGTTGCCTGGTTATGAGAATAAAGGAACTGATCACACACATGAAACTGTCGTGTATATGAAGCGGGAAATTCTCCCAAACTGTTTTGAAAGAAAGCATCATATAGCTTACGAGAATTTGGAAACACATCATAACTCATAAGCTTTGTTTGGGACTAAAAGGGATTTAGAGTACCACCTGGTTCTCAATATGGAAGGAGAAGGTGAAAAGGAAGTGCATGTTAAAATATTTTGCCAGCTTGAAAACCAAACCTGGTTTAACAAGACATCAAATAGGAGGTCGTTTTCCCTCGATATACTCCCAATACCAATTTTTTTTGTTGGAATAGTACGTGGTGATCAGTGTTCATGATCAAAGAGATTAAATTGCTTAAACTGATCTAAAACGAATAATATAAATTTTATCTCTTTTAATTTTTTGGTTATTTTGTGTTATTTTTGCAAATAATTAAAAGTAATCCGAGACATTCCGCTTTCTTACTAAAGTTTTAAACCTGAAGCTGAAAAAAATCTTACCAGAAGGGAGAATGGCCGCTCATGCCAAGGTTTGTTTTCTACAAAATATTCGCAGTTGGGGTCCAGACGCTTGTGGCCTCCAAACTCTTCAGCATCGCTGTTCAGAACCAATGTATACCTACACGAAGGGTTTGCGAGTTAAGGATGAAGTGGTATCTGGACTTGCATTTCTCATTTATCTATCTTTTTGTTTTGCGAGCGTATTTTATTGCCCTTTGATTCAGTCTTTCCTTTATCGTCATTTTAGATTTTTTCCATTGACAGTATATACTTACTTTTTTGTTTGGTATTGATTACAAATATGCTTCCATACTTGTACATGAACTCCTTGATTGTACTGATTGTTGCTTTTTACAGTTATCAGAAATACTGTCCATTGCTATCAAGCGGAAACATACACAACCTGTTCAGTGTTAAGCTTGGTTCAGACTTTTTGTATAATTCACGCAATATAAGTTCAATATCACACGCAGAAGTGTTAGAAAAACGGAGGCCAATAAAGTCATATTCTCATGAAAACCAACATGACAGAAGCAAAAGCAAAGAAGCGAAGCCTCGATCGGCGTGTGTAAGACTCGCTTATAAGCTATTCTCTTGACTGTATACATACATACATACATACATACATACATACATACATACACACACACATACATACTTACAAACATACATACATACATACATACATACATACATACATACATACATACATACATACATACATACATACATACAT
>JANSTQ010077773.1:0-26106 GCA_026167885.1 Bergia puertoricense | reverse complement strand
CCCCCCTCCACAAAAAAAAGAAATAGAATACCGACAGAGTCAAGACAATTACTGCAAAATCATTGCAAATTATCATCATATCAAAGTCAGGCAACGTTTTTACAAAGCACTCTAAATCTAAGTTGTTTCTTCATTTTTTCCTGAACTACTGCCTGCTGCTTGCTCACATTGAGCGTTAGTCACGCAATAGAGCTCAGTATGACCCAAAGTAGCAACATAAGTTCAGAAGGAACACAGCCGTTTCTTGCATAAGGAGCGGTAGGCTGCAGGGTTCTGGGTAGAGTCTTGTAAATTGAATTAGTTAAGTAAAAATCTAGTACACAAATCTATTTCTTATTTTGAAGTACTAGTTGAATTTGGATGGCAGTTTCGTTTGGTCAGATTGTCCCAAGTTGTATCTCTTATATTTGTTACTTCGTTTCTGTGTGCATGTTCTCGCAAAAAAAATGTGTGCGAACTAAAGGTTTAAGAAGTAAACAACTTTGCTAATTGCTGTTTTAGTGTTTTATTTCGAACGTTGAGCTATTCGAAAGGGTTTTGAGTGGACGCTATTTTATGAGTTAAACGTTTGCTTGTGCATACATGCATCGTGATCACGTGACTCACGTGGTATATCTCTATCTAATCTTTACAAGTATTCATGTCCGAATTGTTTGCAAAGTTTGCTACTTTGTGCTTGTATTGGTGTGCTGCTACGTCATGGACTATTTCACTTGAAATGCATATGGTGCACTTCATTTTTAATATAAAGCGCAATACACTAGCGCCCACTGGCTAGTAGCCTGAGACGACAAGCCACGGCTGTTGAGCTCTGGATAAATCCAGCGACCGAACAGCTGATCGTTTAACTGCACATGGACTCAGACAGCCTGCGAGCAATCTCATTTGCGCGAGAGTTAAAATTGTACAGACAAAAAATAATGTTACTGAAATAAAAGGTATAACTGATCATTAGTAGGATACCCAGAATGTGCGCATTTCTATGATTGGTATCGGCTCCATTAAACCCTCCCCCCCCCCGTTTTTCCTCCTTTTTTATAGTCAATTCTTGCACGAAATACCGTGCTCGCAGGCTGGGGCTGAGACTGTGCGTACTAAACAACCGAGAAGCTCCGTCTATTAACTGTATACGTAGGCGGATGGCGTGGTGCTGGCCAGCAGCCCGTTTCCTCTTGGGAAACAAAACCACTTTGAATGAAATATAAGGCATTGCTTAGTTACAGTTTGTGAAATTATCTATCTAGCCTGCTACTTTCATCCGTTTCGGCTACCGAAAATCATTTAACGTTTGTCTAATAAGCGAAGTCACAGAAGGTAAAAGCAGATTCTTGTTGAACAACAACAGAACGAAAGATTCGTTCTATTTGTTTTGTTTTCTTGCTGCAAATGGATCTCAATTGAAACTTGCTCTGCAGATTAAGAGGCTTGGTTTATGGAATCCTATAGTACTTTGAGCATTTAATTGCTACTGGGTAAGGGGGTTTGAGGGAAATCTTTGCTAACGACTGCAACAAAATGTCTTTTGTGCGTCTCCAATTATCCTCTCTTTTTTAAAAAAAATATCCATTGAAAAGTAACGTGTGCACTGAGAAGAAAGCTCAAGCGCTTGTAGAGCCCGCAAGTACGATAAAAAGAACCCCGTAGTTGAGACTGGCTCTGTTTTTGAAATATTGGCAGTCACTTCTGCCCATTGCCCACAAACACGTTCTTGTTTTCTAATTTCAAAGATTCAAACTCAAAACACCCGTTACATATCGTAAGACTTTCGCTTATTTTACAAGCAAACTCATGCTGATTCAATTAATACTAAATCAAATATGAAGATCAATATAACTTGATCAAATTTACTATTCTATCGATCCACGTGATCATGCATTCAATACTAAATCAAAGCGATTTGTGATCTGGTCTGATCTGATCTGTCTATCAGTTCTAAGTTTGCAACTCAGACAGCAAGAGCTACCCTTTATAGCTATAATCCTATGATAATAACTAATAAGATAATAACAACTAAGGAAATTATTCTGTTTTCAAACTCTGTAAACTGGCATGTCGCCGTAATTTCTCTCTCTTTTCACTTTACACACACACACACACACACACACATCACATCATTTCACATCACATAACACACATCAGATACCGCGTAATAAGGTGGGAGTGTTTGAGTGACAAGGGCCGGAACGTGCTGGGTTTTTTTCTTGAGGGTTTTTTCATGGCTAGAGAGCTCTACTGACTCACTGATCTTAGGTTCTTCATGGCATAAATTGTATGTTTGACACAAAGTCAGCACTGGTACTACCTAAGCTTCGGAGTCAGTTTTGAGAAACCTTCAACTGAACACGCGATGAAATGAATAAACAATCAAGAAAACCGCCTTCTAACAAAGTAAGTTGTACTTGGTGGATTCAGTAACCATCTGGGGAACGCTACTGAGTTTGGAGCCGGATGTCGCTCGCGGTGTACCGGACCGGCCCAGTCCACGTAGACAGAGTGACAGTGATATTCCAATTTATCACAGATTTTCAAAGTCTAAGAACGGCGATCCAATAAAGTGTGAGTAGCCAGTGTTACAACTGTTGTCGAAAAATATTGTCTGCAAGTACGGCTCGTCAATGTGCACACAGTATCCAGTGTTGTTAACAAGTTCACTGCTGCCGAAAGCATTGGTTAGAAGGCCACTGGCACAGAAGCTGCTGGGAGGCAACCACAAATCTGCAATAGAAAACAGTGCATCAGTACATCTCAAGAGAGGGTTACATAGCTAAGATTAGTAACGGCGAATTTCACGCAAAACTATCTTTTTGAACATTTCCGGTAAAATACGAGAAACGATCTTTTTGATCATGACTACATGAGCATGGCACTATGAAACACAGTACATGTGTTTTGAAGACACAGTGTGGAATAATGTGTAATATAGTAATCCCCTATAATCAGCACAATGTAGCACCAGGCATTACAAAGTAAAGAAGCCCCCAGTTTCCGCTGTTAAGATCCCACACCAAACGAAATTTAGACCCAAATGAGCTAAATGATGACAAGTTTTCTGGATTGCTAAACACAATGAAACTTTTAACTGCTCCAATTAGAGACAAAGACGCAAGTCAGTCTGGAAAAGTAAACTAAGCTAAAAAGATCGAAGATCGTTTATGATCTTAACCAGACAAATTAACTCTGACAAGCTAGAAGGCAACCAGAGACAAGTGTAAGAGACAAATTGCCTTCAGTGGGCATCGGACCCACGACACCCCTATCACAAGGGTATTGTGGGATCGATTCCCAATCGGGGTAGTTCGGCTTTTCTTTCTCGGTTTCTCTTACACTTGTCGCAGCAATTGCTGACTACTCTCCAGCCCTTCCTCCAAATACATAAAGTAGAATATAAGGAAACCGTGAACTAGTGAAGATAGCCAGCATGACTGTTTTGAGCTTAAAGATGCCGAGCAGGCTGTTCTGATAAAAAAAAAATCTCCATATGCGATTCTTAATTGGTAATAAAGTACTAACAGATGCACGCGGTTAGACAATTGATACGCATATTAACAAACTAAAAAATAATTAGGAACTTAAACTCAATTTCCGGAAAGCATTCAGTGCCCAGAACTCTTTTTTTAAAAACCATATGTGCACGTTCGTCGGGTTACAAATTATAGTTTTAAAAAATCATACTCGTTTATGAAATGTTTTTTAAAAGTAACCTTTTTTAAATTTCGTGGGAAATTAACACTAATACTAATTAGGCGAAATCTAGCTAGCCACTGACATAGTCTGGATAACATGTAGTTTTTCAAAACTGTCAAATTCTTGTGTGCGAGTGGAGAACGTAACTGCACGGATTTCGTGCAAATGTCTCTCTGTTGACTGGCGAGGTTCCTCTGTGTGACCGCTGTACCGTGTGATAATGATTTGTGCTGACATCATAGCTTTCAGCAGTTTCACTTCACGCGTCGAAGCCAGAGAAACCTTATACTAATCTCAAAGCAACTATCATTTGATGTGCTTGAACTGAAATGACAATCTGGCGAGATGCTAGCATTTGGAATGGCATGCTATAACAACATTTGCTAAGTAGGAATAACAAATTTATACCTATTTATGACTGAACAACCGATGTTCAAAATTATACTGTAGAAGTCTTCAGATTTCTTTTACAACTAGCTTTGCCGGGTCCAAACTTTAACTCCTATATATGGTATCTTTTCATTGCTTCTGGCTATCTGTAAACTGTCGCTTTAACGTGAATATTCTAAGAATGTATGGCCAAACTAGATCCCATATCCATCTTTCTCAATCTTTCATTTAGTCAAGATAAACTCCTGTTTAACAACTGAGAAACGAGTAAAACACCGATCAACAACACGGTAATCTAAACATTTCTCAAAGATCATTGCATAAATATTGCAATACTAGGTAATTAATACTGCAAAATTCACAACGTGTGCATGGAATTGAACTGCCAAGGCCCCGGGAATTCTCCTGGCCAACCATTCTCTTCGTTGGTGTAGTAATCAACAAAGTAAAAAACATTTTTTCATCTACACTGTCTGTGAGCACTTTTGGTGTTTTTCTTTTCTTTATTCCGTTGACAGTACCAGGCGCGTGGGCAGGGGGGTGCAAAAGGTGCGTACGCAAATAAGTCTTCTCTTGACAAATGGTATATTTTGAGCTGATTGCTATGTCAGATAATCTTTGATTTCCACAACTGTTGTTTACTCAATACCTTTAATCTGTAATCACATGTGGAAGTTTACCGTTTTTTATACCTGAAAAAACTATTGTCTGTAAACGCATATATAACTAATAAAGAACATTAAAAAAAGCTTCAGGTTTTTAGTCAGGGACATGACCGTATAACAAATATCTGTGGTAATCGGAAAAAGATTTTCTGTTTTATGCTTATCTAATCTGTTATAAACTTCTGTTATTTCAAAAATGTCACAAATAAACAAGTCACCGATGGCATGAAGGAAAGGGTGCACACGTTTTATATATTTCGTAACCACTGAATAGTCAACAAGGACATCCTTCCACGCACACAAAGTAATTTGTGTCTACGCCTAATTACTGTCTCAGAAAATGTGTTTTTCTTAAAACATACTGGACCAAGAACTATGCATTTGAGGGTAAATACAGTAAACAGTTGTAGACAAACCTAAACATTTTGGCGTAATTTTTCATTCGTGAACCATTAACCGCATATGCCGGCCCGCATTGCGTGAACTGACTGTATTTATATGATTTAATACAACCAGTAGAGACGAGTGATGCAGTATATAAAAGTGCCAAACGTTTCTCTCATTGTATTTTGATTATATCAGTCAAGTTTCATGTGACGCTGACTGGGGGAAGGTTGGACATTTTTCGCTTGCACCTTTTTTTCTCTTTTTCTCCTACTCTTTTTTATTTACAATAATTTTTTTTGGCTACCTTATATCCTTTTTCCTTGGCGTTTCCTCCTTGCACGAATATTTTAAAAGTTTTTTTGGCTTACACGAACTTTTTTAAAATTATTTTTCTTACTTCCGCAATCACTTTTCTAATGTATAATGGTCGGCCTCTAAAGTATATTTCTGTTTGCCTTGTGTCACGTGTGACACTTGAACGTCTTCGGATGATTAATGACAGAAAAGCGCTCAGGAAAATTCCTCACCTCAAGGACTCTGTGATAAAGAGCAAATCAAAACGAAAGCCTGGCAGCAAAGCATACTAATTACAGTCTCAACTTTCATGTAAAGATAATTCTCCTCATACTGACGGATATAAATTCAAACCGCAAAACATTTAGAATTTATTTGTTATACAAACAAACTGCAAAGCCACCAAAAGGAGTGCTGAAAAGTCACTTTGAGATTGATTGTACTGTATTTTTCAGTCAGGAAACTTTATCATAAGTCTTTAAAGATTTCATTCAGTTAGCCTGGTAAACTTTCAATGAACTATAAAAGATGAAAAAATGGAAAACAGGCTGAATTTTCTTTGTCTTATGAGCCCGTGCTGAAACCAAGACAAAAATCGTTCTTAATAAGCATTGCACGCACTGCGAACGAACGCTGTGAGTATCGCGTGCTCTGTTGCTGCGGTTTCCGTCACGAATTATACTTTTCTTCAGTGCTCAGCTTTCATAAAACTGCAGCGGATACCTACAGTGGCTAATGCTTGTCAACAGTGATCATTTGTGGCACTTTCTTTCTGAAAATCAAATAAAATTGGTCGGCTAAGCTGACTGCCACATCACTGGCAACCAAAACAGTATCGCAAAATTAAAACTGAAACAGCACTTCCCCTTTGAATTAGTGCCATTCAGCAATCCATTTTACTCAGCCACGTGCTTCGTTAGTTCTAAAAAAGCTCAAACAATTTCCCGTGTTTTATTTTTTGCTTTTGAACAAACGCTGCTTGTTTATATATAAAAAGACCTTCAAACATATGTTAATAGTTGGCTACAATCAATTACCAATTAAAGAAAATTGAAAGTTTCAAATACTCAAAGTCTTTTTTTTAAAAAGCGTCTTTTTTTAAAATACTGAAACAGTCATCTACGTGCCACGTATACCCTGGTCATTAAGTTTGACGGAAAAATTTGGGTTTTTTTTTTCATCGTCAGCTGTGACATAGCTAAATATATGGAAACCGTTATCTTCAATGAACTTCAAGTCGTTTGGTGCTTGATAACTACCTTTATATGACAGCATCACTTCAATAATTCCTTGATCTCAACAAATAATCCCTGGTTTATAGACGCTTGACAGTTAAACGGAATGACTAACAAATAATTTCTCAGCTGCCAAGGTGCACGTACGTGTGTGCACTTTATTTTATATTTGGAACTAGGAAAGCTTTGAAATTCGATTAGAAAGTATTATCGAAAAGATGTTGAGTGTGGCATATTTTTAATACTCAGCTTTACCTCTCTATTTTGAATGTCAAAACATCTGGGCTATATGAACACATCCGTTTCCTGTAAAGTATTTCAATTTTTCTTCAGCTGTGCTGAAAATTGGACGCCCTCCCTCTGGTTGTACAACATCAGACTATATGCTTCATAAACTCCGTATTATATTATCTTTTTCACTTGCACAGAACTTGAAAAGAGTGTAAAACGCATGACCCAACAATGTGTTATCCACGTGTAGTTTTATATCGAACTTATTATATCACGTGACAGGGGACCGCCTGTGCGGATGTCTTAAGACTCTTTAATACAGTTCACTGACGATCACAATACAACTAAAAGCATTTTTTTATGCTCCAATAAAACACTATGATGCTGGCGTATAATCCCAAAGGTCTCCGAAAGCTCCAGCTACGGTATTAAGCTCGAAATTATATCGGAATAATTAAGCTAACTGAGCTCAGAGGCTTTCCTAACATTTGCAATTTAATTTGGCTGCAGAATACCTGGCAAAATACATTTAAGAATTATTCGAGAATAAGCTGATATCCAAAATGTCCAAAATGATCCAACGACTGCCAAGATGGCAGTGCCACCTAATTACAAGGCCGAGTGGAAGATCTGCCAGTTTGTTATAAATGTATATACAAAACTACACTTTTCAATAAATACATTTAGTTGCTTTTTAACACTTTGCGATATTGCCCTCTTGACTTACACTGCTTAAGTAAAGCTATAATATATTCCTCGTTGGCCTGATAAGTCAGTGGTAGGAGAACAAATCAAAGAACTTCATTGGCATAATCCAGTGAGTATATTATTGTTATGGGTAAGTACGGATGTTCAACTTTGCTGGCTTCAGCTGCAATAAATCCTCAAAATAATTTCGCGTCTCGCGATTTCAGTCTTCCTCGAGTTTTCTATAATATCAAACATTTGTATTTTGAAGTTAAAGCTCGTACGACACTAATATATTTTAATTTCGTTAACTTTTACTGAAATGAGAAAATTCAAAACATTGAAGGCAGGCAGTTTTACAATTTGTTCTGTTTTGTTCAGTGCATAACAATAACATAAATGTTGCTTTCATATTGTGATTTTTCTTTTCAGTTAAAATATTTATCACTATCTTTAGTTTTGTTGAAACTCCTACTAGACTCGTTTCCAGAACATAAAAAGTATAAATGGGTTGTTTACATTCGAGTAGTTTGGGTGGTCAGTGATCCACTCTACGATCTACGTGCTCAGTGTATTCCATAATAAGACACTGCGCCTATCAGGTTGCGTCCGGATTCGCACGTGTACTGCACGGTTGAGCAAAGAACGGTGCAATTGCTCCAGTTGTTTTCTAGCTGAATTTGTGCTTGTCTGTCTGTTTTGTGTCAATTGGCTTCACACGCTGAACAGGAAGCTGGTGACTGAGTTCATATTAAGCGTAGACAAAAGGTAGAAAACGGAGGAGTTATCCCGTAATGGAGCCGGAAATAATCTGATCCTCGAGGTTGTGGGGACAAAGGGCAGCACAGTCTTCACATAATCAGTTGAATTGCATTGAGCAGCTCACATGTTTTACATATCAATAAAAGTCCAATTAGAAATTTTTCTTCTCACTCAAGAAGACTTAAAACGTCTTAAAGGCCATTAGTTTCAGTATTGGAATACATTGCGTTCTTGTACGATAAATCAATTTTTAAATCTCTTAAAAAAAGTCCCCGTGTTCATGCACGAAGTAGATGTACGGGCAATTGACGCAGTGGTCTTGTCGTGCTTTGGGTTGTGACATTGTTGTGTCGCTACAAGGCACTGCGACAGCTGATAAGACTGTAAGACTGGCCAACGTGTACATGCAAGTTAAGATAAACTACTTAACGTCATTTTGAGGGGCTTTAACAGCTTTTCAGTCAGGTACTTGGTAAGCTTATCAAAAACTAAGGTTGAAGTCCAAAGCTCCAAGTATAAACTATAAGAGCGATTTAACAACAATGACTGTTTTAATCACACTTATGGCTTGAAATTTTAAAACGCAGAAATTGTTAAAATATGTTCATTTGAATAATGTTGACTATTTCTTTGAAGCCCAAATTTTAAAATCTAATAATAAGTGCTTTTTAAGAGAGTGTTTATTAGCGTTTAGCAGGAATGATGTTATCTCGCATGCCACCGGGCTGCTCTCGTTAGATAAGCATGTATCGGGGAGATTTTCTTTGGTTTGCTTGATGCAGTTTAACGGTACCTTTTTTGGAATACGAGAAGAAAAGCTAGTGCTTGGAGGGATAAGAAGTTTTAAAAGTCTAAGGTATCCTAATACTAGGAAAGGGCGTTATATTACATGTATTATTTTTAAAATATTTAAGAAGTTTTGTTGTACTTGTATGCTAATTTTACCGGAAAGACGAAAGCAGATTTTTATAAATTGAATGTTCACGTGTTATGACTTATGTGCATATCGCTCATGCCTTTCGAAAGATATCCAACAGCGAACAATGTACCTGGATCAGTGAATCACCTCTAAAACCTTTAGTTTTACCGAGGAAAAACAAGAAAAGTTTCACTGAGATTTCAAACTGGATTGATCCATTTTTTGAAGCAGTGCTATATGTATATAGTACACTTTGTAATGTTTGCACCCGGTTCTCTGATTAGCTTGTACTTTTAGTCAAGTTTTCGTTACCGGAGAAACCCAGCATCACGTGTGGTGTAGCGGTTTCTCTCGGTGGGTTGCAACTCGGTACTTAATAACTGTATCCTAGTCTGTCTGGGTCATTTGCACATATATTACCACAAGACAAAGAAGACGCCGCCACCAGTTACAGTACGCAGGCCAACGATATGTTTACTCAACTAATTCATTTGTACAAACAAGTGAAATGTAGGGACAATAGAATGTGGAATGAGTCTGCAGTCCGCGTTATTTGGAAGAGTCGGCTGTGAATGAGAAAGTAATCAAGTTGTTGCCCGTACATCGGCCAACCGGCTGTGTGGAACAACCCCTGAAATATTAGCGAGCTGCGGGAAACGCAGCAAGCCCTTCATAAAGATATGCAGTCGAAAAAGCCGACAAAGAACGAAATCCTGAAAATTTTATTGTATTTATTATTAAAATTCGAAGTCTTTTTTTTATCTACGTGTAATTACCATTTTTTTCGCATACTTTCTGCGGATTTGATTTAAAACGTTTTACATTGTGTTGGAAAAAACTGTTTCGTTCTGTGCCTACATGATTCTTGAAAGAGCGCTGTTTCTGCTACTCTTTATGATGGTAACTTGGACTAAATTACTAATTGTCGGAAGCGTTATTAATAAGCGGCGATGAATAATCCTTTAATTGTCATACTTTTGCGGCTTATTCAGTTTTAAAATAGCGTTTGAAAATTTTTAGAATTTTGTGTTTGAAGAGCCGTGAACCACTTTTAAACGAAAAACAAATTGCCAACGAATTGTAATCTAAACACTTAACTTTCAAAGTATTACAGCTTCTGAAAATCCAGCGGGGAATTGACCCAACTAGTTCGACCCACATTCATCCCAGTATGAAACCCAAAACCTAGCCAGCTAAAACTACACATTTTAATGGGCATTTCCAAAAGCAAAACGCTTGACTACGATGATCGACTTGCAAACAAAACCCGAGCTTTGACAAACATAGTAAGTCTGCCGGTGGCCATTTCTCTGTTGACAAATCACGCGAGATGTTGATTTGGAGATACGGTTCAGTTGCGCGTAGTACTCTCCGTTACCCTGCGGTAACGCTACTCGCGAGCAGATTACAAATGTGTTTTTCTAATTTCAACAAGCAGTCAATTATTATTACTTTTCTTTTCTTTAAGAGTATCGATTTATCAATGAGGCCGGCACTGATTACGTTGTTGAGGCCTGATTGAATATGAAATGGTATGTTTCGTTCCACGAGGATGCTATTAAAAAGTGGAACTCGAGTGAGATACGGGCAAAAGCCCTGGAGGCCTCGATGAAATGTAAGGAACAAACAAAAATGTCAACAAACAAACAAACAAACAAATAAGCAAACCATTTCTTGAGCTGTGAGAGTGTTGTCAAACCATACTTAAAATCTGAGAGTTTTTAGAGCAATATTCATTACGAGTAGAAACTCTCGTGCAATAGAATGATTTCAATTTGCTGTGCATTGTTGGTTGGTAGCCAGATAGGAGACGCTAGCGTGGCTTGGTGCTGAGAGCAGACACACGATAACACATGTACACAAGTTCTTGTCACATGTGCCAACGGCATTTATATTAACCGAAATAAAAATTATGTCGTATCATTTCACAAAGCATTCATAAAATCATAAAATAACTTATCACTCACCGTCAACAGACATGAAGGGTTGATCTAGAAGATCGTCGTCAGATGGTGAGAAATGGTCACTTCCTAGCGACCCGTAAGGTTCCGAATCAACCAAACTGAAACCGTTCACGCTGTCATGCACTTCCTCTTCAAGTCTCGTGGCTGCGTCGTCCTCGCTCAGCAAATGAGCTAAATGGTCAATCCACTTTGTTGCTACTCGCAGAATATCAATTTTTGATATATCCATGTGAGATACTGGAAGAGAATTTTTTAATTCAACAAAGGCCCGGTTGACTCCTTGAACCCTCCGCCGTTCACGCGCGTTGGCAGCTCTGCGCTGTCTACTCACTCCAGTTAGCATTCGTTTCCGTCGTCGTTTTCTCCGTTTGTTTGATTGAGGCGGTGGACTTTTCTCTGCCTCAGGATCCGTGCTCAGCGATGTACCAGTAGAGTTCTCATCAGAAGTGGGAGTATGGACGCTTTCGTTATCTTCTGCCTCTAGGAGACCCTCTGTCTTGATTTCACAGAGTGACTCGCTCATTCCGTGTTTGCTGTCTGTAGCGTACTAAAAGGAAACTCGGTAAGAGATCGCGGCTTGCGCTTTTCAGACCCACTTGTCTCTCCAGACGGATGTTTTTTTGAATCGCTTGCGGCTGGATTTAACCTAAAATGGTGTCAAAAATAAAGTGGTAATTAACTATGGAGGCATCACATCCTATTGTTATTTGATTGACACTTTTCAAATGACCAAAATCAATGAAGTACCCAGTCGTCTAGCTGGATCTTTAACATCCCATACCAAACATCACCGAAATTTTAGAACTTTCCACGCGTTTTGTTATTCTTACACCAAAAATGTAACAAAAATACTCTCCACTTTTAGTACCGTGAGAAAACACAGAAAGCAAGCTTCTCTTTAAGTTACCTTAATCTTTGCGCATTACTGAAAAGTTCGTTGAGGAAAACGAACTGGGCTAGAAATAGTCTGATATGTAGTTGAGAATTAAAAATGCCAACGTGCACTTTGCGAGAGAAGATTGCAATGAAAGACGCGTCAAGGGTCTTGATCTCTAGTATAGTATCTTTGCGTCCTAATTTTGGAACAAGGCGTTTTATACCCTATAACTTACGATATAACCTATAGCTACCATATTAGGAAAAAAGAGTGACGTGACCTCGGCAGTTCATTGGCAACATGTTTTGCGGAAAGCCATAATGAAGCTGTTGAAATACACATTCAAACTGTTCTATTTCATAGTATTTGCAACTCAAGCTGTACTTTAGTAAACCGTTGTACTGAAGAAATGTGAAGAGGTTGAGAGTCAAAGTTTAGATGCAGCGAATACCACATGTATTGTCCATTTGTTCGGTTGAAATGAAAACGAACGTAGTTACGAGAAAAGATGAGATAAAATGTCTTTTATCTGTATTATTAAGACAGTTAGAATGTTTTTGTAAACTTTGTTGAAATGGATGCACTCCAACGAATTCCTCTATTTCCTATTCTAGTTAACCTTAAGTTTGCGCTTGGTCTGAACCTAAGCGTTGAACTGAAACTGGCGAAATAAGTCGGCATCGGGAAGGATTAAGCAAAAACTTAACTCCAGCGCGGTTATTTGTCGGTAGTGTACATGTTGGAATGGATCTATTTTAGGTTTTCATCTCTCAAATGGCCGGAAGTAGACGGTCACTGGCTGGTTTTGCTATTTTACAACAGAAGCTTCTCGATAACAACCGAATTGCCTGTCCATAAATATTCTTATTTGATCACGTTGTTGACCTTTCAGGATAGCTAAACAAGATTAAAAGCTATTTATTTGTGAAATACTACACTAGTTAGTGAGAACTATAAATGTCTTGGCCGTAAATGGAGTCCGAGCATCATTGTCACGTGTTGTCTGACATCGCGCGGATGACGTCAACCTAAATTCTTTAAAGTTTCTGGAATTTTTTAATACAGTAAACACGACTAGAAGTTTTTCTAATATCCTTTATTAAAAAAATACGCAGTAACACATTTACTGAATTAGACACTGTTAGATGTTTTGATATTAGTCGATATTCCAGAAAACCCCATAATTCCACTTCGTTGTTTAATAAAACAAAAAAAAAAACTAGAGCTTGGATTGTGAAAATGGAATGTTAGATATAAAGATAAAGCGAACTCAGTTGTTGAGGCAATCAATCAGTTTTGACAAGAGACTAAGTCCAAGCAAAAGGTGTTCCAATTTTCAATCCTTTTCTCGAACATGGAAATGAATTGCAGATAACGTATAATAATAATAATAATAATAACAATAATAATAATAATAATAATAATTTTAATTTGATAGGTTTTTTGTGCTTGGCAGAATTTGCAAGGTTTGTTATTAAACGAGCTACATATTTTTGTTCAGTTAAGATATAACAGCGCAGAATACATCGAGGCTTGATGGCGCATTAAACACATGTAATTGAAGTAATATTA
Source organism: Bergia puertoricense (assembly GCA_026167885.1). Taxonomy (NCBI): domain Eukaryota; kingdom Metazoa; phylum Cnidaria; class Anthozoa; order Zoantharia; family Parazoanthidae; genus Bergia; species Bergia puertoricense. The sequence goes on along the minus strand of JANSTQ010077773.1, from coordinate 12,439 downwards.
ACGTAGCACGATGCAAAAATTAATCGATGCGTTTATCTTATATCTCAGATTTGTTTTTGCCAAGCATAAAACTGTGCTCTTCCACGTTATAATGTATCAGTATGGTCTATTCGGGACACACAGATGATTTGCATATCAGGGGCCAGACAGATAAAATAACGTTAACTGTAATCAGGGTGGTCTACTGAGTACTTCCACTATATCCGGTTGTCGGATGATCAGTTGATAACATGGTTAAGTTCTGACTATTAAAACGTGTTTCAACAGATTTTATACAAGTGATTTCCACGCAAAGCTTACTGAGAAACGTTTAAAGATTTTGTCAGGAGAAAAAGGTAAAGATATTTTCAAAACAGTTGCTCTGGCAAGAACATCAATTATCGATGTCAAAATGAAATACAAAAATTGCCGTTCTACTTTATTATCACGTTTTCATAAGAGAAGAACAACAATAACAACAATAAACGTAGATTTCAAAGCTCCATAAATACGTCCATGCAAATTTCTTCAGCTAAAGCTTTAAATTCATTGGGTTTATGGTAAAAATGAATTTTAAAATTGTAAATGGAAGCTGTCTTTGTTGCATTTATATTTTGTTGACGCAAATTAAAACCACAAATTAAGTTTGTGTAAGTATATAAATAAATAAATACATAAATTGTTTGCTGCAAAATAACTGACCCCCAAACTGGTGGCGTGTTTTACTGCACACTGCGTTACTCGTCTTCGCTTTTGCGTTGCCATCGAGGTCTCATCGAGCATCTACTCACTACTGCTTTATCTTCAAGTTCGGCGTGTCTTTACCCAAAATTTAATTTAGCAATCTTTAGGGGTTCGTCAGTATCCGTTATACAGACAATAAATAGAAATAGATGCGTCTTATCACAAGCCGGTATATTGCCATTTCCATAGATTAACATACATTGGTGGTGCAATTCCAACATCTTTCGAGAGTCGGAAGAACCAAATTTGCTCGAATAATTTTCTTTGCGTGTAAGTTCAGAATCAAGCAGTTAAAAATAAAAAATGAGGCTTAGCACTATAACCAACAATTCTTTGGTTAACCTGACTGATTACAGTACGGAATTTGTGCGTGTAAAGGAGAAGGCTAGTACCATTCTTAAATAGAGCGCTGTAGATAGGTACGAAATAGGAATTAGGGAAACGAACAGTGCAAAGTTTGTCACGGAACCCCTGGAACATCAAGATAAATTGCAATGAAGTGTTCTTATTTTTGCGTTTCCTCCGCTAATCATTTGCAGCCTTTCATTATCTTTTTTCTATTAAACTTGAACTAAAAGCAAGTGCGTTAATTTCTTTTTCTCGTTATTACACAATTCCACCCTTCACTCTGTTTTGACTGTAAACTGCCGGCATGGCATACATTTAACTGCTCGTTCTACTTACCGACCAACAAATGAATATTCTGATTGAAACTTTGGTGAGAAGTTGTCTTTCACAAGTTCGGCACCGCACAACTGTTTTAAGCGGCTGTGAAATTGTTCCTTAAATACTCCTTGGCGCACCCTTTAATATTAGTTGCTGTTGAAAGTTCAAGTAATTGGATGAATTTACGGATTTTATTGCAATTTGTATCTAATGCCGGCAATCATCAAAAGATCTTTAAAAAATTGAATCGATCCTTGGTAAATATATATGAACATACAACCCTTCTCTCATCTAACTCATACGTCATTTGCTTTGAATAATTCGCGTATTTTGTAACAACAAAAAAACAGAACGGTATTTGGCTACACACACGTTCTTTTATCGGAGGTAATTCTAATTTGTCAGTCATTTTTGGAGTATTTTTGATGAGATGCTCATTTATGTATTGAAAGTAACCGTTCTTAGCTAAAATTCAGTATAACTTAATGGTATCATTTGTTTTTCCTATCCTGTCTGGAAGTTGAATCATCCTCTACAATTGACATTTGGCATTCGAGTTTTGACCGCATGGATTATCTGTCTTTCTCGATATTTTTGCTCTCTAATGTTAGGCGCAAGGCAAACAGAAGTCATTTCATTGGCTTTTAAAATCGTTTAGGTATAGAATTTTGTATAAATTATGAGTTGAAAAAGAAGTAATGGCAAAAAACATCGGATTCCCCCGAGGAAAGTAAAGAGCGGCATTTGTTTTCGTTCTTGGTGCCAACGTGCATCGAATTCGCGTGGTTGCCTGCAGCCAAGACCGCCCACAGCCACGTGAAATATCTTTGCACTTGTATAGATCATTCACATCTAGTTATTTACACCTTTAAAAAGTAACAATACCTAATTTGTAATTATTGGCTGAATTGTCGAAAGCCAAAATCAAAACAAAAATATTTTTTACTTTATTTGTTTGCCATAAGATTTCCTTAAGGTAACGTTTTGACTTTTGTACCTTACTTGCACGATTAATAACATGCCGTTAGATTACTTTTCTAAATTTAAAAACCCCTGATTAAAAGATACCGCCACTGTTTACTCAAAGCCACTCCATTATCACTCGCATATTATCGCTGTCCGTTTCTGCAACAGTCAAAAACAGTTTAATAATGTTTCCGAGCAGCGAAGTTACTGCAAAAAGAAAGATTATCCTTGGGTTTGATTGCTGTTTAATTAGCTTATTAATTAATATACGATTACTGACGAAATATGTGCGTTGTTTTATGTCACCTTTTATTCCTTCCATATGACATTGAATGCTATAAGAGCAAGACGTCAAGATCTTCTTCAGGAGAAGAAAAACCCTTCTTTAAATCAGTTCTCAGCACAGCCTCTTTTTCGTTTAGAAGCCTCTTTAAACAACTCGGAGACTTCTAATTTCTCATCCTAATTTGACTTTTTTTTACAAGTGAACCATGTATATAGGAATTGTTCTGAATGCTTCGATTCTCTCAAAATGGACAAAAATCTTCAAGGCCTTATATGTTGCTCAAACCAGATTCACATTCATATAGTACAATGGACAAAACAGGTGTGCGCGAAAATGTAATTCTAGCTGTAGTCCCTGAGTAGTTTTTTCCCGTAGTTTTTGTCGACCAAGTTTCACTATCACGGAAGTGAAGACGTAGTTCTAAGTATAAGGTTGCTGAGCTTCTATGGGACTATTGTTCAATTAGTTAACCAACCAACTAACTAGCTAACTAACCTAACAACTATTGATTAGGTTTCTTCTGACACGTTACCACTTCAAGTAAGTTAGTTTTTTCTTATTTTTTATTTAAAAAAATAATAAAAATCCAGAAAGTTTATTCCAGAAATTGAAGCCTTGGTTGGTTTTTCAACAATTTAACCTACAATAAAAAAAGATTCTAATAGCGTGTGTTCTTTTTATATTTGAAACTTACTGCCGCCTTTCTTTCTGTTCTCACGAAATCTTGATTTTGTGCGAGTATAAGTAATGTTTGTGAACATCTATACTGTCGCTAATTAGTCATTATACATGATGATAAACATTTAATAGTGGCACAAACGGATATACACTTTTCTATTAACATTCTTGCTAGCTTAATCTTTATGTTTGTAACTCTTTAAAACGGCAACGTGTAACTGTAAGTAAACAAAGCGGCTCTTTGTTAACACAACAACATTAGATGTGAAGCTAATTACTCCGACAAGTACCCAACAATGCATTGCAAAGTACCTTTGGTTGTTTAGCCAGATGATGTATTTCTTTTTATATTATGCTAAGAGACAAACATGATCCCAGCACTTAGGAGTCATCAAAACTGCTACGGCTGATCAATATCAATTTGTAGGTAAGTAGTATTGAAATATATATTTCATTTTCTGGCTCTAATTTGTGGAATTATTATGTTTTTAGTTTTTGATAAGCAGCATTGCCACACATCATTTATTCACTAACAAAACTAATTTCTTGTTTGAAATATAAAACACGCCTTCTTTCCTTTTAAGGTTTAATTAATAGAAATGGCCGAGAAAAAGTCGAGACATTGCCCGGAAGTGCTGTGGGTGATAAGTATGTGGAAGAAGTTGAGCTGGCATTCCTCGGGCGAAAAAACGCTTTTTCAAATGGTTCAAGTCCTTTAACACAACTTTTTTTAACCTGAATTAAATACAGCTGCACAGCTTTCCAGCCATGTTAGTTTTACGTAGTATTTTTGTTATACTGGTGGCAAAACGAACCACAGAATTCTCAAGAAGAATCTGTTCAGGCCCGTCTTTTTCAAACCTACTCAAACAGCTGGAAATAATTGTCAAAATTTATAAAAGAACTAAATTTAAGATTAGGGGCGTGTTTGGTGACATAAGCATGTTAAGATCTTATATAGTGAGCGCACCTCCACACCTCAAATGGCATTAACCCATTATAATAGTGTTTATTTAACTATAATAATAAAAGCAAATTAAACCACAGTTAAGCGAACAAAGGTAGAATTGATTCCGTATCTTGAACCCTATTAAAGAGGTTAACAACAATTATCTCGGAAGGATTCCCCGCGAAGTACCCACCCCAGTGGCTTACTGTTTAGCTCGAGGAGCCGAAATACCTTCGTGATTACTTTCAACTTGTATTTATAAGACACTTATTTATTTCAGTCGACACACGGCAGGAGTTAAAGTTTAAACATCAGTTAAAAGTAAGTTGGGTTATAAATAACTTCAGCGCAATTTTATGGACATCATAGCCTAATCTAAATCGCCCTACGTTGTTTTCAGTTTCAAATTCAATGCCAGTTTTTAGAACAGTTTTGGGGACTACATACGTTTTTACGACTGCATGTACCGTAAGTTGTTTTAAAGGAGCTCAGGGGCAATGACCCAAGTGTCTTTCAGGTCTCAAATTACCGTTTTGTTAGCTGGATAATTTTCTTCCAGCTATTAGTTCTTGTTCCCAGCCACAAAGAAGGTATATACATATAAACATTTGAAAAAAACATTTTCGGGAATGAAATCGGGGCATTCTTGAATTCGTTAGCCGGAGTAAATATATTAATTCTTAAAAATGAAGTCACAAGTCGCTCTCGCCGAGTGAAGTGAAACAAACGAAATGGTTGTCTTGCTCAACACAATTTTCTTTCCGTTATGCTGAAGTTTAAAAGCAAAGAATATTTGGTCTGAATACAAACAAAATGGTGTCAGTTTCCAAGTCCCGAAATGACCAAATGTCGATCGACTGAAATCATGAAAACAACCAAAATTGCTCGAGGTTAACGTTCCTAAAATGTATAACTGATCAGTCAGCAGAAAAACATTTTCGTGTTCAATTAGGTCTAAGGACCTAGTCGGTTCTGATGTTATGTCGGCGAGAAATTTGAAAGAAAAAGCAAGCTAATAAAGATTTAATAATTCAATGAAATGACTAAAAGCAAACATGCACTAACACAATTTGGCAAGCGACCTGAACAATAACCCGCGGTCCGGAGTCAATATTTCAATATACCAACCTTAAGACACTGCGTACTTATCGATGAATTCAGGACAGTAACATTTACAAGCCATGCATAAAAACAGTGCACACTCCACAAATTCACAAGTGCTTTTGAGCCCTATAACGGTGACGGGGGGAAAAAACTAAAACCTTTGTGCTCATTAGATGTGTACTTATTCACATTTTTCAGGAGGAGATTAATCCTGACAAACTGACAAACACCTTCTATTACCTAAGTAATTTGTCAACAGATTTTCCTACATTCAATAGATAGCTGCTTCGTTAATGCTTATCTTTCAGTTTAATCAAGGTGGCATCATGAAACACCCAATGATTCTTTAAACAGGGCTACAAAACAAGGCGCACCAGTTACTACACAAGCATTTATTGAGCCAAAAAGTCGAGTCAGTCGTCAATGATAACCAACGATACTCCCACGCAGTTTGACGTCTGCTAAGGCGTTTTCCTGATGCAGGCGATTGATGGAAAGAAATACAATTGACTTTGGTAAAAATATCTGAGGTTCTGTTTCATAGTCAATTAAGTTTGCCCCGTCCTGTTTATTTGTGCCACTCAAGAAACAGATTCGACCAGGAAATGACACCTCAAATAAGTGAGCCGCCTGCTCATTGAACTCAGTCTTAACCAAAAGGTGGTGCGTGCTAGAGTGCGCTGGTTTGAGACATTTACATTCAAACATAACGGAGAAAACGAGACAAGACTCAGAACCAGGAATTAAAACGGCCTAAATAGAACTTTGTCATACAAAGGTTTGGGAGGGGAATGACACAGAGAATGTGTTAAAAATGATTTAATTCGAGGAAGCTGGGACGTTTGTTAGGGCTGAAGAGAAAATATTTTTTCTCCTTTAATTCTTTGCAACAATTACTTAGCAACTCGAATGCACACAAATTTAACCCAACTTGAGGTTTTATTGATTTTTAAAATCTTGAATTTGCTAGATTTTGTCAAATGGATTCTAGGGGAATTATAGGAAGCTAAAGAGTAAGGTGTTTGTGGGAGACGCCTCCCATTACATTCACTTGAAATGTCACAAATCACAAGTTATTTTTATGTTTTTTAGTGATAGGAGGGCAAAAGAAACCACCACTAAACCCCTCCAGATAAAATGCTGCTTTAATAATACTTAACTGTCTTTTAGATTTATCCCCGACCAGTGGACAATTTTAGGCCTTGATTCCTGAATACTTTTCCAGTAAAATACTGCTCACAAAAGGATCTAAGCTTCTACATTGCGGTGATGCGGTTTGGATAATTTGTAACTGAAGTACTAAACTGTAGATTTCGGCTTTGCTGGAGAAATCTCGCGAAGTTTCTCTCCTTTACACAAGTTCCACCAAGCCAAGGCGTAAGCTAGCTTTCTCCTCCTCAAGGGTACAATGAATTGTTGCTGACATTCAAGTGTGATGTGGAACATATCAAGTTGGAGAGGACTAAACCAAGTGCAATAAAAGCAAGTCGGAGATAAAGAAACAACAGAATACTCGGCAGTAGAAACCAAGATGAGCTAATGCAGCCATAAATGATATCGAGGATATTGCCATTGATATTCTGGATGACCAGCTTTAATAAATACTGTTTTTTTGTGATTGTCTCAAGTTCTACCCAGTCTTGCTAAAATTATTGTTTTATTCAATCTAAAAGCTAAAGCAGATAAAACAATTTCCCTTAATTTTCGTTATCCAACCGTTTTCATTTCCTAACTAAGATAGGAAGGCAACAGGATCGCAACAAGCCATCATTTTGCTCTCATCATATCTCCAGTTAGTTTTATTTCTTGTTTTGATTTACGTTTATGGAGAAGTCGTGTGGGTGGAAGCTATCTAAAAGAAAACCTGGCCTCGAGAATGTCAATTCAAAAGATTTTAACATCGCAAAAATAGTAATAATTATACTATAGGTTATTAGGCGAAAGTTCAGTGCTAGTAAGATCAACCTCTGCTACAAGAACTAGATTATAAAACCTAATCTTTCTACATGACGTTGGCTATTGCAGTTAGACAATGGCTGACAGTGTTGATTTTAACTACAACATCACATCTCATCTTTCAGGAAAATGGACCAATTTAAAGAAAATGCATATTTTTCTTTTCTTGACACTGTTTAGCTTGGTTCAATGTCTGTTACTACTGTACAAAAAGTTGCACGTTGATAAATTTAACAACAAAACGATGACCGTTTAATAAGTGGTTCTTAATGTAAAATGCATAGTCTGAAACGCGATACCACTTTTAAAATTTAACAAAGTAACCAGTAAACAAAATTGGGGACTAAATGCTTGTCTCCTCGCAGTAAAAAAGTATACAGCCTACTTATCGAAGCCTCTTATTGTACAAAACTGCTCGGTTCAAAGGACAGTAATAGAATTGTCTTCTGGTCCTTTGATTCTTCTGACACTGGATACTTTGTTCACTGTCACCGGTATATTTGCGAATATTCAAGGTTTTATTGGCCTGCATGTTGTTGATCTATTTTGTTCAGTAACGGCAGTAACATGTTGTTGGAAAAATAATTCACCGTTCTTGCAATATAACGTTACTTGGCATTTCATAGTTCCTTTCATAGTATCAACCATATCATAAACCGTTCTACACCGTTGATGGAGTGTTGTAAAAGACCGAAAAACCTCCTCGGCAGGCTTGCTCGTAACTGCAGTATTCTTGTCTTGTTCGACGCATCACGACTGCCAAATCCAACGGATAGGTCAGACTCGATGACCGAAATACATAATAGTGGCTTAATACCTTCAAACGTTGATAACCTTCCAAATGGAGTCCAGTGATAAATCCACAGAGTCGATACTATCAAGCGAGGCCGGGAGAAGCCTTGCTTCGTCTCGATTCGAGTGGCAAGAAGCAGATAACTCCAGTAATCTTATACGTAAAACAGTTACTGAACGCTGATTGATTAAGAGCAGTGCAGTTAGTTTATAGTGTAATTCCGTTATGAAAAGTATAATTACGTGCAATTACAAAATGCTCCGAAAATTTAACAAAACATTTGGAAAATCTTTAGAAATGCTCAGAAATTCTCTAAATATGCGTGTTTCAACTCGGAAAATGTTCGCCCGCCTCGAGCTCGTGCAATTTTGAATCAAATGAAAAAGACATTAGTACAAATTAATTCCAAATTGAACTCGAATCCGTGTGATTACCTATACTAATCGGTATTGTAAAATTACTATGATACCCAAGGGACCCAGCTTGGTAAAGAGTTGTGGCCCGCTTCCTTAGGGACATAGAGAGGTTATAAACGGTAGAAGATATACCACTACGTAAAGCATAGGTACAATAATAATAATAATAAGAAGAAGAAGAAGAAGAAGAAAATGATAATAACAATAATAACAGTAACCATAACCATAACCACAACCATAATAATAGTTTAAGTTTCTTGTACCCTGCATCAAGCCTGAAGATGATCCAAGAGAGCGAAAACGTTTGTTTAAACTTTTTTAAAAACTTTTTAAAACATTTATTAATGCCTTAAGATTTTACAACTTTTATAACTTAATGGGCGAATATGATTCACAATAATAATAATAATAATAATAGTGATGATAAAGAATTCTTATTTTTAACCGACCAAATTATCCTGATGTTTTAAGTGTTAGTTTTTGCCATGAAAATCCTCCAGATTGATGGTTTGATTGAAATTGGCGTCGATTTCAGTTCAGTCAGTGAAATGAAAATTACCAAGAAACTCTAGATTATTTGCATTCAACGGTAAAACAGACGTAGCTTTATCTTTGGTATTACCTAGCAGCTGTAATTATGCACTACTACGAATTTTTATACTGGGCTTATTTCGGCAGCGAGAAGAATAATCCTTCAAAACAACATTTTCGTTTCTCCAACGCTGACGTCTCTAATTACCAGGGATAACAAAGTCCACAGATAAAAACATACTTACATGTAATATATTTTTTTTCAAGTTAGCCGCCTGATATGCATTGATTCTTATTTACTTGATACTTATAATAGCAAATGATATCCAATGATGGCTAAATCTTTTTCAAATTTTTGCCTGAGGATTCTTAACCCGATTCGGACGGGAGAAATGCTGTTTGTGCCCGAATCACATCCGAACCTCTCTAAAGGAGAGAACCGTTAAAGGTAGATCTCTACCGTTTTGTGACTCTTCTATAATATATCTATAAGAAACATTTTTTGTGTTCAAATATCTGAGTGGCAGGTCAGTTATGTCTTTCCTGGATTTTTCTTACAAAATCCATTCTAACGGTTTTCCACTATTTTTGAGTCAATTAAGACCTTTACCTAACGTTATCAAAAAAATCTAAAATAGCCGCCAAGAAATCGAGATGGAGCTATTCTGGTATCAAGTGACGTCATAATTGACTTAATCAATATTGTGTTTAAGCTTACTTGGTTATTTATCACAACAGTTTTGGTACTGATTGCGCTAACGGCAATATGGATTTTTCTGCCTTCTCCGCCTCCCCCAAGACACAGGAACTCCATAAAACCCAGTCTGAAGAGGGTTAATCCAAAGATTGTGGGGATTTTGTTATTGGTGCTAAAAGTAAAGTTGACAAACTTTTGCCCTTTGCTTTGCACATACAACCCTACACTCGCAAAAAAAAAAAAACTGTCAGCAATCTCCGAAAAATTTGTTTTTCGAAACTTCTGCTCAGCAGATAAGTCAGTCGCTTGAAAAAAAAACTTGGTAAAACCAGCAAAAGCATTACAGTGGGGGGAAAATGGAAATAAATATCTTCAAGCGAAATTGTGCGCAAAAAATTAACTTCACTTTACCATCATCTTAACAATCTTTCTTACTCTTTTCTTTGACAATAAAGTAACATTTAAGAAAGAGAATTTTTCATTTAATTGTAACACTCAGCAATTATACTAAAAACAAAATTAGAAGGCAGGGTATCATCAGAAACAACTGTGAACACAGCTTCGACAATTGTGACTTAAGCAGCTGGCAATCTGTTTTGAGTGACCAATCCACCATACTGAAAAAGATAGCAGCTGTACATTTGACAACAATGCCTTGCGAACCTAACGTAGCGAATAGGTGCACACGGAAAGCTATAGTTTTAAGAAACTTGTCCATGCACTAACGACATTGTAGGTTGCCAGGTTTGAAGTTTTAGATCCTTTCTTGAGCATTTTAAGGTTTTCCGCGCGCTAGGAGTTATGGGTAAATGTACCAGTCGCCATCTTTTTTGCTACGGGCAATCAAAGCGCACGTTATATTCATTATATTTCCTCCTTTTGCATCATCCTTAGCTGCTATATATGTATTTAATATATACCACACAAGCGAATAGTGCTTTTCGCGCGTTCTGATTGGTTAACTCGGAGGTGATTAGAAAAGTACTATTCACCTCCGAGCAGCCGAAGAGAAACAAAATGGCTTCCCGTTTCGTTTTTTTTTCAATTCGTTTGGTTTTTTGGTCCGCTATAGTTATTCAGCTTGTGTGGTATATACTCAGTGTCGGTGAAAGTATTTATGTTATGTTACCTGTTTGCTGTGCTATGTTTTGCCGTGCCATGCCATGCTATGCTGTGCTATAGTATGTTATGCTAACTCTTGCAGTGTTATGCTCTGCTGTGCTATACCATGCCATGTTATGCTATGCTGTGCTATTGTATGTTATGCTATGCCTTGCAGTGTTATGCTATGCTGTGCTACACTATGCCTTGCAGTGTTATGCTATGCTGTGCTACACCATGCCATGTTATGCTATGCTAAGCAATTCGATACAATATGTTATGTTGTAAAAATATAGCTATTTCAAAAAACGAGTATTGCTCCATGTACGTATCCAGATTGAAAGCATTTATAATGAAAAAATGGGCTTTCAAAAATGAATGAAAGATACACTAAAATACAAATTTCTTTAATTTGCCTTCGAATGCATATTTCATTCATGCGAATATACGTGATATGGGAATGAACCGATGCACGAGATAACCTTTTTTACATATTATAAAATACCTTTGCTATGCTGTGTTATGCTATGCTATGCTAAGCTATGCTATTAGGCTTATACTATATTATACTATGCTCTGCTCTACTCTACTTTGTGGTATATAAGACTAGCATAAGATGGTTTTCCATGTGGCATAGCCTGATGTTAACACGTATAGAGGAGTAGTTTCCCAACAAATCGAGTACCGGATCAGATGCTCACACTAAATACTCAATGACTGGCCCCGAGGGAAGCAATGAGCTTCGCTAGCACAAGATTCCCATTGTCAGAATCGACATACCAGCAGAATCGAGGGTGAATATAACTCACTGTTTCTAAGGGACAAGTCAACAAGTAATTTGTTATATAGGATTACAGATCGTGTATTGAATCAACTACTATCTAGTGTTCCGCATTTTTTTTTCCTGAGCTGGGGATAAAAGTCAACCAACGGTTTGTTCAGCTCCTTCTTTGTAAGTTCTTGGAAATTAGACTTCTCTTTATACGTTTTGACAAAAAACCCGAAACGCGCTTACAACGTTTTAATTGCTCTATGAGTGTTAAAGATGTTCTTGTCTTTAATTAGTTGAGCAATTTTGTCTTTATCGAAGCACATAAGTAGTGCTTTCTTATCTGAAGCGTGTAAAGGTTCTTCCGGGATGAAAGTGTGCGTCAGATCTGCTAAAATGATTCCAATACAAGAATAAACTTTGATTGATATTGTATGGGGTGATAAGAACAACTCGCTACAAACTTCTACAGAACAGTGCAGCTAAACTATCCTCATCTGTCCCGACAATCATCGGCTACTGAAGGCCTCAACACCGTAGAGTGGAAACCATTATTTCTCTGCTGGCGCCACCACCGCTGCATTTCTATTCAAGAACCTGAACCAACCAGTAGACTTTGATTTTAATTTAAAGAAAACCTGTCATATCCTTCGCCACAACATCCCGTGCGCGCCTGCGCACTAACTGGAAAAAACAACAATTTGTCTATCATGCACACCGCATTGAATGGAACTCTTAAACAGTTCATTTTTAAGAATGTATTTTTCTAATTACTTGTAAATACTATACTATACTGCAGTGTAC